>JARFJB010002322.1:380000-420000 GCA_036346205.1 Vesta saturnalis
CAAATTTTCAATCGGCTATATCTTTTTTAATATTCAAAATACGAAAAAGTTATAAGAGAGTCTTTTGATAGCTATTTTTAAGCAAAATAGGAAAATGTGAATAAAACATTTTTTTAGGAACTATTTTTCGAGCTACAACCCAAACATACATTTTTTTATATGGCAACTATAGGTGTTTATGGACTCATTAAAAAAATTGTAATTATAGTATTTACTAAACAAATGCAATGTTTGCCGTGGTGTGCTGTGACAATTAAAAACAAAACTCTGCATTGATTGACTGTCAAATAGTAGATATTGAACTATTTGTTGTAGTTCGTACTTAAATAGTGAAGATTAATTTATTAATGGCTAATTCTTCTGAGGAAAGAAATGATATGCTTTTTTGCTCTTACGCGTCTAACGGAGATCCTAATGCTGCTTCGGAATTATATCTTCAAACTTATATGGAAAGAAGACAACCCGATGTGAGATTATTTTCCAAACTCGAATCGAATTAAAAAAAATATGGGGATTTTACTAAACCTCAAAATTGTAAAATTAATGTTAACACAGAAACAGAAGAACGTGTTTTAGCTTACGTCGAATTTAAACCTACTATCCCTTCGTGAAATTGCGAACGAGTGCAACACTTCCAAAGATGAAGCGCATGTTATATTGAAACAAAATAATTTTAAGTCATGTCATTTTCATATAGGAAATACATTGTATGTTGAAGATTATCAGAAAATATTACGTTTTGTTACATGGTTGATTAATGGAAGTCTAACAAACAATCAATTCTCGAAAACCATTCTTTTTACCGATGAAGCAAAATTTACAAACAACGACATCTTCAATAGAAAAAATCATATCCAATGGTCCCAAGAAAATCTTCATATTACTGTTGAGAGGAGAGATCAGTATGCTTTTTGAGTAAACGTTTAGTGCGGTATTATTGGTACCAAAATCATTGTGCCGTTTTTTTATGAATACAATTCTAATTCCGAAAGGTATCTAACTTTTTTACGAAACGAATTTGAAGAAATTTTGGTCGACCTTCCGTTGAACGTAATTAATGGATTTGAATTATTTTCAACACGACGCGGCACCAGCACACAATGATGGATTACTGGTAATCTAGACGATTTAAAAGATAAAATTCGTGTTGCTATACAACAAATTATAACCAAAAGTTTATTAAAAGTTCAAAACGAAATTTTAAAACGATGTCAAATGTGTGTTCAAAATAATGGAGGGCATTTGGAAGCACTTCTATGATTGTATTATCTGTTAATATTTTTTGCTGTTACTCTTCGTTGTAAGTTAAATTTATTTAGAACTTTTTTATTTTGATAATGTAGTACATTATTTCTTGTTGTTTCCACAACTTTGGTGGTATAATATGAGCTTATTTTGTTATTTAAATGTTCACGGCACACTTTAATTCGTAATTTGTAAAAATGGCTATCAAAAGCTTCTCTTATAACTTTTTCGTATTTTGAATATTAGAAAAGGTATAGCCGATTGAAAATGTAGACGATTTTTAGTTATTTTCTGATACCTTAGAAAGTTGGCAAAAACGTTCAATTTTCTTATCGGTATTTGAATTAATTTGTAATTCTGCCCAACTTTGCTAATTTAACCGTCATTGTATCTCTTATAATAACAAAGATAGCCATAGAACGTGGGTAGATTCTAGACACCCGGTATATACAATTGATTCGCCACCTGTGTGTATTGAGTAATTCCCATTAGTAAATTGGTGTCCAATACGCAAGTAGTGTGTATCGCCCTTAACGGATATTATTCCGAAATCTTCCTGATGGTCATTCCAAGTGTTCGACAATCAAGTTACAACCACAAGCCACCAATCGGCCCTTATCCTGAATCAACGTAACATTTACACGTAACCGTTACACGTAACCTTTACACGTAACCTTTACACGTAACCTTTACACATAGGAAGTAACTAAAATAAGTAGAAGTGTTTACCTCGATCAATCACATGTGTAGAAAATCCAGCTGAGCTGTAGGAAGTCCTCAAACCATATTATTAAATCACGTAGGGTCTTTCATAGAAATGAGTGGAAGAAGTAAACTCCAGTATTCACCGTTTTATAATTGAAAATTATGGAAATCCATCTTACACTTTAACACATGTCTTGAGGTGTAAGGAGCAGAAAACGTTATTCAATTTCAGGACGCCAACTGTCAATTTGTCCTTGAAGATTTGCGCGGTTGCGAATTCATCCTTTTCTGTAGGTTTATTAAACCAACACTTAAATTGTTTAAAAAAATGCTTGTAATGTAGCAATTGTTGAAGCTTAAGTCAGGTGGAGTTACAATTAAAATAAATGAGCTGATGGCTGAGTTTATTTACGTATGTAAATGATGTCCACAAAGAAAATTAAAAAGTCGATTTAATACGTTGCAAAGTAGTATGTTAATTAAGGGCGTAATTGCAAATTACTACTTAAAAACCGCGCAAATTTCTGTGTTGTATGCGTGAATTTTTCTCAGCGTTGATATAAAATAAGTGTTTTGTAACTAATAAGTTATTTTAAATTTTAATCATAGAGGGTTCAGATTAATATTATATTATGACTATTATATGTATTTTGTTTCTCAGCAAAGATTGATATTTAAAGTCTGAAAAATACATTATGTACTTGTCATTTTTGTATTTAATAAAAAACGACTTAACAAACTTAAAATATATTCTGCAAAATGGTTAAAATAACAAATACTCGTATAAATTTAAATTTTATTTTCATTGGAAATTTGTTCCCAAAGTAAAAGTCTTGTATTAGGCAACAGTGGTCCTAGATTTTTTAACATGGGCTCTTTTTTCTCAATTACCATTCCATACGGTGTCAATCGGAAATTTAGATTCATCAATTCTTTTTGCTTCTTAAATTTTTCTTGTAATATGCCAATTTCGAAGAAATAAGTATTTTCAAAGATCCTATATTTCAGTAAAAGATGCCCTTCTCTAAATATCTTAAATTAGGCCTAGGATCTAGTCTGTTAATTTAGGTAAAAAATTAACTGTTTATCCAATCTGCTATTTCATTCACGTCCTAATATTTAACCAAAAGACTTCCTCTATTTGCACAACGCTCGGATTCTGCAAAGTCGTTAAGATCATAGGTCTTTTTTGTTTTTTTAAACTCAATTCCCCCTGGTGATGGAAACTGCCTGCTGACATATAACTATTCCCCAGTTCAAAGTACTTCAAATGAACCGTCTGAATTCCGGTTTTGTTTTGGTTAATAATATAAATTAATGAAGACGTGTTGACTCATACAGTTGTCACTCAAAATAACTATTTCTTTGACATCTCTATTGGATTTTAAAAACTGATAAAATGAGCTTATAATTTCTTCTTGTTTTCTGCCCGAGAGTCCTTCATGCCATATAACGGATAATGGACAATGCTATTTTGTCCAACCCAAGGGGACAAAACTTTCATTATATACACTTATTCGCTTTGTAAATAGAACATTTTTGAACATATCTATAAACGGTAACATTATTACTTTTTGAAGATCAGCGGAGATAACTAGAATACCTTTCTGGTTTGCAGCTCTGTTAATAAAATCACCAGCATCTCATTTATAAAATTCTCTTGTGTATTCCCACGTACTTCCCAGCAAACATGATTACGTCATTATCACGTATACTTATAGTAATTTTAAATGACGTAGTTACGTCATAAGATAACGTTTTTTGGACGTGATTAATGACGTGAAAATGTCACAGCCCAGTGACGTCATCTTAAGTCATCAGGTGTACGTCATGTTTATACGTTGATTTGACAACACAAACAACGTGATTTTGACGACATATTTAACAAAAAATATGCCTAATGAAACACTAAGGTATACGCAAAAAAATTTAATAGCATAAGAAATACATAGTTTTAAAATACATTTAGCCCTTTGGCCAGTAAAAAAAACTAAAATCATTAAATTTAAGGTAACTCGAACAGTAAACGGATAATTAGATATAATAGAACCTATACTGTATGTAGTATAGGAACCGACAATCACCTATCAGGTTTTTCTTTGTCAAGAATAGATGGCATACAAATGCATTTGGCAATCACTTCACTTAAAGGCCATATTTGTAAGTCATTTGATAAATTAGATATAAGTAAAATACCAAGCTCAGAAGAATCAATGGGATAATTATAAAAAGAGCTACTTTTACTAAAAAAATTACCTATAATAAAAATACTATTTCCATAGTCCTTTAGTATATTATGAATTTGAATCACAAATCCACCGACATGTTTACAATAACAATCCGTTGGTGATAATTTGTTTATATTAGTTATACATTGTCCTACTATCCAACAAAAGTGGGCCATAGTTGTGTTCTAATAAACATTTAGGTTTCGAACATTCAATTTCTGAACGAGTACTAAATTTTTCAATTTCTGACAAACGATTACAAGTTCCTTGCAAAGGGTTAATTGTTGATCTCACAAGTCTCTTAAGCTGCCCTAAATAATTTCCAAGTGGAAAGGAAGAAATACAGTTTAATGAACCGAAACGTTCTGCATCTTAATTTAGATGACATATATATTATGAATGTTATAAATTTGAAAATGTTCACCATACAGAGATTCACAATGTTCAACAAAGGTTTTTAGTAATTTCCCCGCAAAACTACTACCAATATGAGTAATATGAGAATCTGAGAGTAGTATACCTATACCACAATGAAGAAGTGAAAAGTTTTCATAAATCGCAATATCTACCATGTCTTTTAACACAAGTGTACCGACATATAATAAAAAAGTACGGAATTCGGTTGCCTTCCATCGTGACAAATCAGACAATGTCGGTGGTTTTCTGTTAAAATCAATAGGAATATATGGTTTTAAGGATTCTATATGATTTGATATTAATACTACTTTTCGATTTGGAAGTCTAACACTTAATGGACGTTCATCAGAGCATTCAGCAGTTTTCGCATTACACCTAAGCATACCTACAGTGTGCATGTAATCAATAGGAAAGTCTGTAACTAATCCTATAGGCAATCTAAAAAGTGGAGAAGTACCTAGGTAATGATCTTCATCAATTTGTTCTAAAAATGTTTTATTAGTTCGTTTCGGTGCATTTATTGACCTAAGAATTACTCGGCCTTGAATATATTCTCCATGTATCGCACATCGTTCACATGCAGAGTAACCACTATGTGATTTAATGCATTTCAAAAAAGATCTTGCAGGGGCATCACAAACAAAACTATGAATTTTCACACGATACCGTTTATGTTCCGTATAAATTCCTGTGGTTAATACATCTTCTAATTCATCCAAAAAATCTTTTAAATAACTTTCTGCTTGTAGCGGTTTTGATGTGCCGTAAAAAATTCCAATTGCGAAAGGGTCAGATTTATAATTAACAACAATACCTAAAATAGGCCACAATTGAGTATTTGTACTTTTGAATAATGGCCGTCCATCTATATTGAAAGAAATACTTATGGTATCAAAACTAAAATTGGGATGCTTGGTTAAAAAATTTTTTAATTGATAGAAAAGACCTAAATGGCAATATTCACCAGAATTAAATTTTTTTGCAACAATCTTTTTTTCTACTTTCAATAGGGTACGGCAATCTAATGGTAATTCACTAGAAGTGGTTTCTCAATGCCTTAATACTGAGGTAATGGTTTTATTAGCAGATTCACAAGTTGTAGTTTGAAGATCTGACCGGGTATGAACTTTACAATCATCCCAATTAAATGTAGGTATAGTCGTGAAACATTTCAGAAAGAATTTATTTTTTTCTTTAGCAATTTTTCGATATAATTGACTAGTACCTACTATCTTAACTTTCTTACAATTACTCATAGTATAAACAAAACTAATATGTAATAATTTCTTATGAATCAAAATTTATTTTTTGAATCCAACGAATCCTTCTGTGGAGCGCCGAATTTTTATGATGCTTCCAATCTCTTTCTCGTTTGATCCTTTACAGTTTGTTTTTATGGCCTCTAGAAACTAATAGGCGATTTAAAGCTTATTAACAAAGTGTAATTTACTTACGCAGTACAACTGCATTCATACGCAGATTCTCAAAAGGCTTCTTGTCTCTTTTCCCATAGAAGTTGAAATATTTTGCTATTCCATTGCTAATGAGTTTTTTTAACACTTCGTTTACCTTCGAAACTAAATCTTTTCCACCAATTGAAGACATATATGTGCTCTAAAACAAATTAAACCTCGATAATCATAAAAGTTATGCCATCATGCCATATGAGAAAGTAAAAAAAAACACCAATTTTTTGAAATTTTCTTCAACTTCTAAATGTTTTTCTAATTTTTCTAACTGTTCAAGGGTATGAATTGGTAACACAACTGTCAAATTTGGAGATACAGTTTGTAGCGATGAGAAGTTTTCATTTAGTTTATCCAAAATCTGTTTATTTTGCTCCTGAATAGTTAGTAAAATATTCAGAAAATTTTCTTGATATTCTACATAAAAACCTATTAACATTTAAACTAAAAGCAAAAGTGAAACTTACTATTGGTTTGTGCTATTGTAGATGATACTGATGGTGACTTGCAATTACTGGATGTCGGTGTTCTCACATCCAAAGATTCTACAGGCACTGATGAAACAAATGAATTTACTGAACAGTTACTTATGGAATATGAATTATTAACATGTTCAGCGGTGGTTTCCGATTCAGAAGCTTAATAAAAATTACCTTTATTATGCAGTAAATTGTTAAAACCACCATTAGATTCTAAAAGGTAAACAACAGTAGGAGGTCTTGCTAAATTAATTCCTCTTGCATTAGATTGTAGATTCCTATTTTGTTGAATGTTTTCATTGCCACTATCATCAGAATCATCATAATTTGCAAATTTTTTTGGTGGCTGCCTTCGTCTTTTCTTCCTGCAGTTATCTTCTTCCTTGTAAGTTTGTATATCGGAAGTATCTTCTGCTAATTTAATTTTCTTTTGAGTTTCTATCAAATCATCTAAAAAACATTTTAAATTATAAGTAATATACTAAATTTATTATTCAACTTACCAGATTAAAAAATACGACGTTTTACTCTATAAACTGACCAATTGCTTTCAGGTGAATCTCTTTTTTCTAAGGCAGTATTAAATGCTTTTTGTGTTTTATAAGGTGGCCAAAATACTTCTTTTTTTTTGGTGTTATCAACTTTTCTGAAATGACTGCTATTCCTCCACCATCTGCATCATCAAATTCAATGCCTACATAAGTGGTCATTGTTGTTTGCAACAGATCTAATTTTTTAAGAAATAATAAAATTTTAATAAGAGCTCAGTAATCAAAAAATGTCTGTTCATACTTTATCAGTAGTACACCCACAGAATTTTCTGAGGTACTGTTGTTAGTTTACCGATACTTGTAATAGAAAGTCTCGGAATTTAAAAGTCTGTGTAGAAAGTAACAGCATAAAGATTGCATTTAATTAAATATGTGAAAATATGATACGGTTGTATCTGTTTACATGTTACTAAATGCAAGTTTAAACACACTAAATACCATTATTTTTATACATTCAAAACTTGTTCGAGTGTTCTTTCGTAAATGTTTATTCTTAAGCGATCTCAAATTACCAACGATACGTTTTGTTAACTTACAATTTAACAGCATTTTCTAACACTGATAAAGATGAATACATGACAAATGTATGGACTGTAGGTATGTTTAAAATAAAAATTATTTACCTTTTCGCTTTAGGCCACACTGGAACAACACCAAAACACAATTAATCTTAAAACCTTTAGAATTAGGAAATGGCGTAACTTTTAAGCGCGATGAGGTATGTGAGACTGATGCGTATATTTAATTATGCGCATTCAAAGAAGCGGATCATTCGAACCCTTGCCCGCCAATTAATTGAATATTTGAATTTTATAATTATATTTGTTGTAAACTATTCATATAATTTGACAATACAGTTACTGTAATGAATAAATGTTGTAGTAATAGGTATGATCTATTTTACAATTATGTGAAACTTAAATCAAAGATAATTAAATATTACAAAAAATATTATAACAACAGGGACAGACAAGGTGTCATATACAGGCTACAGCTTTAAATAAAAAAACATAACCACATATTAAAAGCAAAAGCAGGATTTAATTGAAATAATTGAACTTATATTGCTTATACGTGAGTAGTGGTAATTACCATAAAATAACATAAATAAGACGTAATCAAGTAATAGTCATAATGAAGTCGTTAAATGAAAGTCAGATATACGTCATTTTTGGGGCAGTGACGTTAGATTCCAAAAAAATCACCATAATATGACGTCATTTAGACGTGTGCTTGTTTGCTGGGTTTAACCCTCCTATTGTGTTAACATTTTGGTTCCACTTATTGTGTTCGGATCATTATGACCCAGGAGCCCATACTTGTCGTTATTTATTACGTTATTTTATTTTTATTACATGTTACGTAAAGAACATCTGAAAAACGTAGCAGTTAGGTATATACATTTATTTGTTACAGACTTGACAGCAGTAATATATACGAGCTTTACATAGGTATTTAGAGCAATTGCAACATACTATATTAGTTTTATTATCATTTGAAGAGGGACGAAAATTACATCTTTTACGCTTGGTTGTGGTTGATTGTTCCCTTACTTCGGCATTACTGGTTAAAGAACGTGACTTTATAACCATTTCAGCTGCAGTAATACTTCGAGGGAGAATTTTTTTTCTTGCAATAATGGAGTGATCAAGGAATTACCCAATTCTTCATGAAATAGTCGCCGTTTTGTAAGTTTTCCAGCATTCCATGTAGGAGTTACTTCCCACCACAGAACATAATCGTTGTATGTTGAATCGTCCATGATATTATAAAGGATAGTTATTGACCATGTTATAGTTTGCTGTATGTATGTGTATGTCATTATTAACTTATCTAACATGTCTACAGCACCTTTAGTTTTGTTGTAACCTAAAATCATAAACGGATTTTCATGATCTTGGCTACACACTACGTTATCGTGGTACAGGGTGCTCATGGGCGTAACACGTCGATATTTTCCTATATTCCGTTTCGGAATATAGGAAACTATCAACGTGTCCTTGGTAAAGTAAAATTTTGAAGAAAGAGCTTCTTTCCTGTTGCAGACCAATGCGTCTGCCAATTCAGGCTTATTTTTGCGAACAGTGCCCAGCATGGTTATTTTTCTTTTCAATAGCATCTGCCCCAGATCGTAGGGGGTAAAAAAATTATCATACGTTACGTTGTGACCTTTTAGACCATAAGTAAGATCTACCACAAAGTAGTCCAAATCTTGACTCCGTATTTAGCAGGTTTATTCGCGATGTACTGTCTAAAAGGACAAGGCCCTCTGAAAGGTACCAATTGCTCATCTACTGTTACATTTTCGTGAACATTATAGAGCTTAGGAAGAATTACAACCGATTCATCCCACAAGTCCCGTAACATCTGAAAAACGTAGCAGTTAGGTATATACATTTATTTGTTACAGACTTGACAGCAGTAATATATACGAGCTTTACATAGGTATTTAGAGCAATTGCAACATACTATATTAGTTTTATTATCATTTGAAGAGGGACGAAAATTACATCTTTTACGCTTGGTTGTGGTTGATTGTTCCCTTACTTCGGCATTACTGGTTAAAGAACGTGACTTTATAACCATTTCAGCTGCAGTAATACTTCGAGGGAGAATTTTTTTTTTGCAATAATGGAGTGATCAAGGAATTACCCAATTCTTCATGAAATAGTCGCCGTTTTGTAAGTTTTCCAGCATTCCATGTAGGAGTTACTTCCCACCACAGAACATAATCGTTGTATGTTGAATCGTCCATGATATTATAAAGGATAGTTATTGACCATGTTATAGTTTGCTGTATGTATGTGTATGTCATTATTAACTTATCTATCATGTCTACAGCACCTTTAGTTTTGTTGTAACCTAAAATCATAAACGGATTTTCATGATCTTGGCTACACACTACGTTATCGTGGTACAGGGTGCTCATGGGCGTAACACGTCGATATTTTCCTATATTCCGTTTCGGAATATAGGAAACTATCAACGTGTCCTTGGTAAAGTAAAATTTTGAAGAAAGAGCTTCTTTCCTGTTGCAGACCAATGCGTCTGCCAATTCAAGCTTATTTTTGCGAACAGTGCCCAGCATGGTTATTTTTCTTTTCAATAGCATCTGCCCCAGATCGTAGGGGGTAAAAAAATTATCATACGTTACGTTGTGACCTTTTAGACCATAAGTAAGATCTACCACAAAGTAGTCCAAATCTTGACTCCGTATTTAGCAGGTTTATTCGCGATGTACTGTCTAAAAGGACAAGGCCCTCTGAAAGGTACCAATTGCTCATCTACTGTTACATTTTCGTGAACATTATAGAGCTTAGGAAGAATTACAACCGATTCATCCCACAAGTCCCGTAAGGGAGCTAATTTATCAGTTTGGCGTCGTTGTGGTCGAGTTTTTTTATCGTCAAAGCGAATTATTCGTGCAATTACAAGAAATCGTTATAGGGACATCGCTCAGAATATTTGACGATCTACATTTCCATCCCACAGACTGTCTGTTGCCTCTATATGAGATATACACTCCAGCTAGAAACAGTAGACCCAAATATGCTTCTGGTTCAACTAATGTTAGTTCTTGAAACTTGTCGTCACAAAGTCTTTTGCATTCTAAATTTGACATTTTCAAAATTAGGTTTACACTTTTGGGTGTGAAATATAAGAAGTACGCGGATTTTATATCAATTGTTGGCGACGTAGCATACTTTGTTGGCCCAGGCATCAACGAAATAATATTTTATGCTAATATCCTTCCCGATTAATGTGCATTTTCGCTCCATACTATATTGAAGTTAAGTGATTATCCGTATCAGCTTCATCTGAAATCGTAGCTTCCACTTCAACATCCGATTCGCTATTATGTATTTCAGTTGCGGACAAACGGTTTTCCTCTTAAGAAGCATTAGAATCACTATCAGAAATATAAAAAAAAATCACTATCCGTAAGCACTCTCTCACTACACATTTTCAATAATTAATTTCAATTGTTAGGTATTTCTTATTACAGTATGCCATCAAGTTTGATAGTTACTCGGAAACTGACACATACATGCTCACTGACCGCATTTATACGCGGAGCTACAGGCAAGTCTCAACAGGCATAAACCTGTTTACCGGTACGCAAACAACGCATGCAATATGCGCAATAATGTGGCAATATTATGTAAGCTATTTATATTTATGAAAGTAAAACAAACTAACAAAATACATTCGTCTATGGTAATAATCTGCTTGTCGTTTCTTTAATTTTAACCACACAAATCACCGGGTCATATAGACCCAAACACAGTGATTGTAACAAATGCATTTAAAAAAAACTAATTATAATTTTCTAATATCAATCTAGGCACTCCGTTATTAGAATAATGAAATAAAAGTCATGCAGTGGGAACGAAATATTAAATAAATTAGAAGAGTGGGATTGGATCATATTGACCCTAACACAATGGGGTTGAGTGAACCTTCCAAAGATTGAAAAGTGAACCATTATCGTCTAAAGTTATTTTTGTATGACCCTTATTATGAAAAACATATTTTTCGCATTTTTCACATTCGTGGCCAAGTTTTGTAAACGAAAAGTTCAATTTTGTAACTTTTTATCTGTATAACTCGTATGAACGCTCAAAACTGGGAAACTTCTTCGAAATCTCTACGCATTATAGTGACGTGTACATCACTTGGAAGATAAAGTCTTATGGATGCATGTTCTCTTCTATAATGCGAACTTTTTGAGTTAAAGCTCATAATATGATCCTTAATATTTCATTGCTTGGTAATATTTGGGACAGGGTTCTCTACCTCTTCCGTCTTTTACGTTGTGCATACTTGAGAAATTGGAACCATATATGCTGCTTATAATCCAGTCACAATGATTTTTATAACCCAAGGTGGTTAGAAAGAAAGTTTTACATATGTTTATTTTCTGAACTCCTTAATATTTCAGAAGATATTTGTATATAAAATATTTTTATAGAAGTTCTCATTATTGGGTTTATATCGCCTCTGTTGATGTGTCGTGAATAACAAACAAGTTTTGCTCATACCAAGACAATTGCAAGTAATATCTATTAATTTTTGCCGCCTTTCTTCTCCGATTGATTCGGAACATGTTCGGAAACATGACCCACAACCAAGTAAAACGGAGTGTTTGTTAACGCAAAGGTGCTGTCTTCCTTTTTGCGTTCAGTAACCTTCTCCAAATAAAATTTTCTTATTCTAGCTACATCACCTGTAATCTTTACTCTGTAATATTCTTCAAATAACCCCATAAGAATAAATCCAGTGGTGTCAAGTCTGGAGATCTCGCTAGCCCCTCGATGTGACCTGTCCTTCCAACAGCAACAGCATAATGTGGTGGAGCCCCATCTTATTGAAAATGAACATCAACTTCAGAATAGTTGGGTCATTTTCAATTGTCTTCAACATCATTGGTTCTATATGCTCCTCCAACAAATTTAAATAATTATCTCCATTAGGATTGTCAAAAGAAAGCGGAACAACTATTTTATTACCTAAAATGTTATAATAATTAATGAATAGTTGTCTTCAGCATGAAATAATTATTAAGTACAACGAACATAAGATAATCTATAAAAAATTCCGGCCAAAATGTTTAACTTTATATATATATATATATATATATATATATATATATATATATATATATATATATATATATATATATATATATATATATATATATATATATATATATATATGTATAGTGTGTGTGTATGCATTTAAGAAGAAAGCATTCTCGTTGGAGAAACAAATGTTGTATAGTAAGTTCGGGCTATCCATCAAACGTCGAGGCATAATGTCACAGAATTCCAGTCGGCGATCATCATCTTTACTGAGTTCAGGCACAAGATGGATTTTGTATGGATGAATTTTTTATGATTTTAATACTCTACACACCGATGTCCAGTAATTTTTTCTTTATTTTTTCCTGCTCTATCTAATGGTGAAAACCGCATGCCCATACCTATTTTACTCTGCGAAACATTAGTCATTTTTGAGTATATCGCAAACCTCATCTTTTTTTAGAAGAACGTGAAATAACGCGGAAACGGTGGACTGTAAGTAACATGTATGCTTAACAAAGTGCCCCTCAATTTCAACAGGAAATTAAAAAAATGTAATAATATACAGGGTGTTCCATTTAAAATAAAAGAGTAGAGTGGTGTGCAGCAAAAGTGGACCACACCCTGTACACATGAAAATCTTTTTAGGTTATAGAGCTTGAAAAATAAGGTAAAGTTCGTTTTTATAGTTTTTCTTTACAACAAATACTAAAGATTCTAAAAAGGAATGGCAGAGTGATGGCGGACCAATATGAAGAAAAATACACGTATTTTTTCATATATGTATTGATATTTGTGAGACCTTCGATACTAAGCATAATCCGCTTATTTTTCATTTACTTAAAAAACAGTGTAAACTAGCAATGTTTACGAAGTTTATGTTTCGCACTTCCTCTACTACGCATTTTTTGCTTACTAACGGTCATTTTTGCTGTTCTTCTAACGAATTTTCGAGTAACGTCGCAGCATTTTAGCGAATAATTATCAGTTTGTTCCAGTAAGTGAGTGAGTGTACATCTAAAACATGAGTCGCGGTCGTTTTTTGGTGAATTTGGTGCTAGATAATAATAAAAACAAACAAGACGACCTCAAAAATGAAGAATCCAAGATTCCCATTTTAAATGAAGGTAATAACCAAATTGGAATTGTCTTTTCTAATGCTAATTTTCCAATATATTTCTAGTATATATAATATAATATACAAATTATGTATTTTAAAATTTAATCGAGATTGATAGAAGAAAACAGTAATGTTTGAGTTAATGTTTGGTTATGTTTAAGATTTTAATACAGGGTTAGCTAATATAAGATAAAAAAGTAAAAATAAGGTTTCTACGGAAAAATTATTACAACAATGTATGATAAGAATATATCATAACTTATCTAGTATTAAAAAAATATACCTAGATGAATTTATTTCAGTTTTTTAACAGGGGGACCTACATTTTTTAAAACTTTTTTATTTAATTATATTTTAAATAAATAGACAATATGTTTTATTAGTTATAATTAAACACAAGACTTATTTCTTCAGATTTTTCTCATACAAGCCAATAGCAAAAATAAACCTGTAGGTGTTACACAAAGCCGTGTATCTTCCCCTAATACAAATTCAACTTGTGGTTTACCGGAGGCTCACCTAGAAGAAGATAATTTAAATCCTAATCTCGGATTTATCGGGATGACAGAGAGTTTTTCAATGTTTCCAGTTGAATGTAAGTAATAATTATTTATGCATTTTTAGTATTTTAAGTTAGTTTGAGATATACTTTGTTATAACACAAGTATGTAACATTATACAAAAAAATGGTGTTTTAGATTTTCATTCTAATAGATGTGAATAATGAAAATATGCACAGTTTAAACCAGATAACTGATAATGATGGATGTGAAGAACCAGAGCCCCAGTTTTTACCACGGAAGTATGTCAATTTGAACCCTTCATAATCAATTATTAATGAAGGTATTAATATATTACGTGACAATGTAAAAAACGATGATTCTACAGATTACGGTAATTAGATCTTTTAACTATACACACAATATCATCCAAATAATAATAAAATATTCATAATATTATACAGGGTGAGTCAGCGAAAAGTTTTATATTCGATTATCTGTCACATAATGGATTTTACCGAAAAAAGCCAAGACAGGTCAATTTTTGTTTTAAGGGGAATACACTTCAATTAATCGTCATTCTCATGAGTCGTTAGTCAAGGGCGGGGGGGGGGGGGGCTTTACTTAAAGATATTAAATGGCAATACTCCACTTATGACCCATAATTGAAAAGCAGTTGTCGAGGGGACTACGCCACACTTTCGTTTTGTAAAATACGATGACATTTGTCTCTTTTATGAGCGTCCAAAGCTTTTTACCAATACATTTTTAACGAAATGTTAATTGCTTATAATAATCGGCTACGGTGAGCTTGGTTTTGGAAAATGTTGTCAAACTTTGACAGCGATTAATGAGTTTAGGTAAATAGTGTCACTTAATTGTAAAAACATGATCTACACTTTACAAGAAATTATTTCTCTTTATTATGAGAACAATCGTTCTACTATTACTGCTGCTAGAATTAATAGAATTGATTGGGGAAATTCTCGTTAAGCCAATTCCTTACTTGTTTCGTATTGTGTATTGGACAACCATCCAACTGAAAATGTATATTTACTCTTTCTTGTAATGGAAGATTATCGACTACTTTAAAAAATTCGTTCTGAAGGAAATGTAGAAACTATTCGCCATTCATATTCCCTTCAAAGAAGAACGGACCTGTTAGTCTCTCATTAAGTAAACGTTAACTTTATGACTATATTGTCTTCGGCAATTAATTATCCACTCTGGATTTTCTGAAGCCCAAAACCGCGAGTTCTGTGATGATACAATTCTATTCGTCATGAATGGAGCTTCATCGCCGAATTAGATATTTTTTAAAAAATTTCGTTAATTGAGATATTGTGCCTGTGCCCACAGACAAAACTCCACTCGTTTCTCATTATCGCCTGGTTCCAGAGTATGAAGAAACCTAGGTTCATAAGCTTTTATGTTATTTTTTTTAGGCAGCGTCGGATACTTACTGTAGGTAAATTTAAATCTAAACTAGCAACCTTGAGGCTATTATGAGAATTGTTTGTTAAATAATTTGAAATTTCCTGCTCGTAAATACGTCACCTCTATTGATTGTTCCTTTTTAAAATGCATTTTCATGCCGCACCAAATTCCATAAAAGAATTGTTTATTTTTGAAACTTGCCATGCGTAATATTAGATTTATCTGGATGTCCATTGTTAAAAATTATGCACACCTCTCTTGCCGACCGATCATTTTCTCCAGGCGTACTATTTCAATTTTCTCTTGTAAAGTTAGGTTCTGAGTCATCGCAAAGAATTATGGAACTTATTTAGCCATGCACAAAGAATATTACAATGTTTTTCACAGCCTAACACATTTTGATCATATTATTTTTAAGCAACGTTAATATTACAAGATTTGGCATAATAACCACGAAATAATAATAAATTGACAAATTAACCTACCAATTCATTAGAGTAATTATTAATTATGATTAGAGTAATTGTTGGTTCTTTTGTGCTTATGGTTCTTATTAATAATTACAAAAGTGTTTAAGCTGTTTAAGGCAAACATTGGTGATACCGATACTGTCATAACTTTTTTAGGAATAAACTTTTTATCGCAAAAATTGGTACAAATGTATTCTAGGAGCTCCTAATCTAGTGGTGTAGTTCAGATTTTTCATCAAAAAATCGCTAACAAAATTTTTCTATTTTTCACTAAAAAAATTCGTAGTAGTCCTTTAAAATCAAAATTTCGGCTTCAAATTTTGCATCAAGGTATAGCTTTTGGAGATCTATCTTCTAAAAAATCCGGTTGAAATCCGTCCATAAACAACTTTTGTACGCGAGTGTCTCCATTTTTAATGGGTTTTATATATATATATATATATATATATATATATATATATATATATATATATATATATATATATATATATATATGTATATACACGGTGTTTATTAATTAGTTTCAGGTAGCGTTATAGTCCAGGCAAAACTGAGAAACCTGATAACATAAGTATTGCTAGGCGGTGCACCATTTCTTCCCACGAGCCACCCAAATTTAGAAATTTGACCGACTTCAATTAACCACAAATTTTTCAATCAAGGACATGGTACGACAATGGGCAATAGCTTATGCCCGTTTATGGAAAATCTCATTCACGGGTGATTTTGGAGCAGACGTAAGACGCGATTTGCCTTATTTTCCTAGAGTTTGGATAATTTTTTTTTTTGTAGAGAACATGGCTTATTACAAAGTATATTTGGGAGTTATAAAGGTCTCTCTCAACCTTTCCTTGGAAATATCGGACTACCTCTATTAGATACGTGGATAATGTGTTTGCCATCCTTAATACTAAAATTTGCAGTGTTGAAAACTTTGTAAAAACTTTAAATTCTAAGTTTCCGACAATCAAGTTTACCTTTGAGATCGATCCCGTTCTGTGATACTCTTGTAACAAGAAATGGTAGTAAACTAGATATAAATATTTATCGTAAGGAAACTAGCACTAAAAGATTCATAACCATTGACTCATATCACTAGAGACAGCACTAACTCGCGGCCTTTAATTTTTTGGATCATAGCTTGCATAATTTTGCTGTTTGAGCTCAAAATTATAATAAAGAATCGTGCACTATTAAAGAAATTGCTGCATACAATAGGTTCTCAGATTAACGGGCTATGGACATAGTAAACAAATACATTGGATGAGGGTTAAGAATGCAACTACAATAGGTAGCGCTATAGAACACATAGAAACAAAATATGTAAAATTGCCTAATTATCCTGCTGATACAAAAGATCTATCTAAATTTTTTCCAAAATTAATTTGAAATCAGTAACCACTTCATTTGAAAAATCTGGAACATTGGAGCTGTG
Source organism: Vesta saturnalis (assembly GCA_036346205.1). Classification (NCBI taxonomy): domain Eukaryota; kingdom Metazoa; phylum Arthropoda; class Insecta; order Coleoptera; family Lampyridae; genus Vesta; species Vesta saturnalis. The sequence goes on from JARFJB010002322.1 coordinate 397,636, forward strand.
GCATGATCTGTAACAAACAAACTTAACTTATGTGGTACGTGGGCGTATTTTGTTTGTTAGTAACTACTTCAGATAATAGTTTTCAAACTCTTTTAGGCAATTCAAAAGATCAAGTGGATATGCAGGGTAGGCCGGGAATTTATAAATAGAATTGTAAAAACAAATATATGTGGGGCAAACTAAACGACCTACAAAAATTTGTTTTAAAGAATATTTAGCTCATATAAAATACAAGCGTTGGAACGAATCTTCTATAGTGTTTGATAAAAAACATGTTAGTAATAAGTACGAACTTTATTTATAATAAGCTTTGTTATGAACGAATAAGTTCAAAGGTTAATATGTAATTAAAAATTACTATTAATTTTATTAAGCACTCTTGCAAAGTACAGGTCGTAGGTTCAAATCCTACTCGAGGTAAACTTTTTATTTATGTATTTAATAAAATTAATAATAATTTTTAATTACGAACTTGATATGAAAGTTGAGAGATATTAAAAAACTAACAAGTTCTAATGAATAATGACGATCTAGGACCTTTAGGCCACTTAGACCTCATTAAACTTTCAGAACTTACACATTCACCTTCAACAGGTAAGCAACGCTGATGATATACACAGGGTGTATACCAGTGAGACGGTTCATTAGAAATTTATGGGGTTCTGGCCAAAACATAAACTTCAAAAATTTAGAAACAGGTATGATTGATTGCGTCCTCTTCAACTAAAATATTTTCAGACATCTAGCGCTTCCGGTTATACCGAAAGTCGTCATCTACTTTGTTATTTTCAATGGAACGTCCTATCTATTATTTTCCGAAATCATGACAGCTGGTTGACGTTTACAAAATGGACTGTAACACCTATTCGGATCGACATAAAAAAATAAAATCTAATTAAGTTTGTAGTTTAAAAATGCCTTTATCGCATGCATTGTTTAAAATAAAATTTTTTGCCTGAGAATAATGTCTAAATTTATACTTATCAGCCAGAGTTAAAAATTTTTTTTAATGAAATACCCTATTTTTTGTTATGTAATCTAACTGGCGATAAGATTTTCTACACAATGATATGTCATATTATTTTAGCTAAATCAAACTATTCTAGAGTTATTTAAAAAAATTACGAGCTAATATAAAAATAAAAATTCTTTTAATCAATGGTAGCTTGATTTTTTCAAATGGAACGGCCATTTTTTCATTTTTGAATCAAATGCGGAATTTATTTTTACCATTCTAACATTTGTCGGTATCTATCTTCGGTAGATATTTATGATTAATTTTCTGTATTTTTCAATTTTCAGTTTCTTTGAGTAACTAGCAGGCTGTGAAAGATAAACCAATTCTGTCACTTTAACGTTAGTTTGACATTAGGTACTAGTTGGTGCTACGTGGTCAGCGACTATTTTGAGTAGTGCTCTAAAAATCTGTTCCGAGCAAGTCGAATGTGAAAAGCAGGAAAGAATTAAACCTGCGTCAGACGAAGATAATCAACTCAATATTTTAACTGCAGTAATACAAAATGCCCATGCGAGTACACGACAACTCGAAAGCGATTTTCAATTAAGTAGAACAGCTGTCAGAAGAATAATTAAACAAAAACTAACTAGTTTCATCCTTTTCACATCCAACTACATCAAGAGCTCAAGGAGACCGATTTTTGGATAAGATCATGTTTACAGACGAGTGTACCTTCCACCGCAATACTAGGGTAAGGTGAATAGTTCTCGGCTGACACAGAGTTGGAGCTCCAATCAGGAATAATGTATGTTTCCTGCCTGGGTCCATGTGTCAGTAGTTCGTATGACAAGTTTCAACTTGTCTTCTCAAGTAGTTCGTTTACACGAATTTTTGCAGTAAACGTCTTGCGTGTTTTAAATGGATAAACTTTAATATCGTGCGGTTACAAAATTCTTTGTTTTGGATGGATTAACCCCTAAAGAAATTCATCCGAAGTTGACAAAAGTTTACGAGGACTCTACTTCTTCCATGCCAACCGTTAAAAATTGGGTAGCTGAATTTAAACGTGGTCACACATCCCTCGAAGATGACCCACGTGAAGGACCGCCAAAAACCGCAACCACACGTGAGTGAGATAGCTGAGGCTGTGGGGATATCGGAAGAAAGGGTGCGAAACATCTTGAACAAAGAGTTAGGAATACGAAAGCTCTGCGCAAGATGGGTGCCGCATTTGCTAAGTGACGATCAAAAGAAAATGCGTAACGATCTTCGCAGCAATCTTTGGACCGATTCAATAGGGAACCAACAGATTTTGTGTGGCGATTTGTCACCATGGTTGAACATGGGTCCACTACTACACCCCAGAAACGAAACAGCAGTGGGTGGAAGCCGGTGTTTCAGCGCCAAAGAAAGTGAAATCGATCGCATATGCCTGAAAGGTCATGGCCAGAGTTTTTTGGGATGCGAAAGGGATCCTGTTAATTGATTACCTCGCAAAAGGCAAAACAATTACAGGTGAATATTACTCTAACCTTTCTGACCAGCTGGATGCCAAAATACACTTGCTTACAAGGATGCGTTGGCAATGAGAAAACTGCGGAATTTGAGACACGATTTGCTCGGCCATCTCCCCTATTCCCCTGATTTGCCGCCCACAGACTTCCATCTGTTCCCAAACCTGAAAAACTTGTTTCTGGGAAGACTCTCACTTCCGGGAAGGAATACTGATGTTAGTGAAACACTGGACCAAGTGTGTTGAAGTCAAGGGTGATTACGTAGAAAAATAAAATCATTTTTTTAACTGAAACTCGCAGTATTTCGTTATCAGGCCGAGAATTTTTTACCTTACCCTCGTAGATTTGTTAACCAGCACAATTTTTATTATTACTCAGATGAAAACCCTCATTATTTCCGAGTTCATAATAATAATAATTTTATTAATCCTGTGATTCCAGTGCATATGGATTGGACACGTCATTTTACATATTAGGTATAACAAATATCGCGGACACAATACATAATTAATGCAGTTAATCTAACACTGATTACCTAAAAAATGTACAAACATCAACCATTTTCAGGTAATGCAGTTGACAAAAATTCATTTATGGAGTAAAAACAATATAGCAAAGTGTGTGCTTTGATGGATTTTTTGAAGTTATAGAAGTTAACATTTTTGATGAATTTAGGTACAAGTCCTGCCGAATACTGTCGTTTTCAGATTTACTTAACCTAAAGCAAGTAGTTTTAAATTTATTAGAGGATCTTGTATAGTAAATGTGAGAACCGTCATTAGTAAGAGGTGACTTTTAATTTTTGTGAATATGTAGGAATGTGATGTGAATGGAAATAGATGATGATGGCATGATCCTTAAATTACGAAAGTGCTGTTGGCAATATGTCCTAAGCGGCGCACCCACTATAATCCTGATTGCATTTTTTTTTTTGTATGGCCATCATTTTACTCGCATTTGCAGAATTACCCCATAAGGTTACTCCGTGTAGCAGATGTGAATGAAAGAGGGAGAAAAACAAGTTTTAACAATCGGTAAATAGAGATTATCTTTTAAGTTCCTTAAGATGGAGCAAGCTCTGGATAATTTACCCATTACGTGCATTATATGGTCTTTTCAGCTTAATCGATTATCGACGTATATGCCTAACATTTTGACATTTTTTTGACAAGAAACTTTACTATTGCTTGAGAACGTAATATATTGTCTTTTTTTCTTGTTTAATTTCAGTCTTATTACTGAACCAATTTTTTGCTTGATAAAAGGTGTCATTTGTTTTCATGTTTAATAAATCGGCATCCTTGCCCCTGACTAATATTGCGGTGTCGTCGGTATAAGCTGCGTAATGTTTGGGATGGATTAACTTAAAGAGATCATTAGTATATAATACGAAAAGTAATAGTACTAATATGGATCCTTGGGGCACTCCATATTTGATACAGATTAGATCCGACTTAGATTGCCTTCAATAGACACACATTGTTTTCTATTGTTGAAGTACGATGTAAAAAAGGTAAATGGCAAACCTCTGATACCGAACTTTTCCATTTTATTAATTAGGATTTGAGGAGCAACGCAATAAAACGTTTTAGACAAGTCGCACAATATAATACATGTATGCTCACCCTGTTCGAGAGCTTCAATAAAATACAGCAAATTAATCCCAAATTGTGAAATTAAAAGAAATCTGCCGAAGATAGGTATTTACAAATTGATACCGTTAGACAGGTAACAAAATTCCGCATTTGATGCAAAAATAAAAAATTGGCTGTTTCATTTGAAAAAATAAAGTACATTTGATTGAAATTTTCTAAATTGACGAAGTAATTTCTCTAAACACAAGAAAAATTTGGATTTGAAGAACCGGTTTACGCTAGTATTTTTCATGTGTAGTAACATCCTGGCCTTCTACGATTCGTTTTAGGCACCATGTGTGATACATACAGTCGCACTACAATTGACCAAGGATTCCAAACGCGCAATAATATGCAGAGGGTTCCATTTAAAAGAATTAAACGTTGATATAAATCGCCCTGTATAAACTTTGCGATGCATGTGAAAATATTTAGGTTTCTATTACATCCCATCAACACATTTTAGAAGTATTCCTTAATAAACCCACAATCTTCTACCCACGCATTATTGGCCCACCCAAATATTAGACATAAGACACTTTACCTAAAATGGCCTTAAAATTAAACGAGGATTCCAAAATGGGGGCTGTGTAGTGGTGGAGTCTTAACTAACTAATCATTTTGATCGTGGAACTTAACTTCATCTGTCTCTGTTTGTCACCTTCTGAACAACTTACTTCGCTAATATTTACAAAAGGTTCCTTGTAGTGCGCAATAATATTTCCTAACACAGTTTAGTTTTTCCATTACAATACCATCCATTTACTTCCAAATAAATAAATTAACTTGGATTACTTTTGCAATTACTTAAAAATTATAAAAAAGAACGTTGATGCAAAGTAAGTTACGTACTGGAAGCATGAGTCTTTAACGCCACCTTCTACATAAATACAATCTCCTAAATATTTATGATGTTAGGTAGTATAGTAAAATAATAAAGACGCACAACATTTACAAACAAATAATAATTAACAAATTCATGGCACTAACACAAGCGGGTACTGATACATTAACATATGACAGTAACGTATTGAACTTTGCCAACAGTAAGTACCTATACCCTTGTTTGTATAACGAAGTTTATCACATATACCTAACTAATCATATCGAATGTAATTGCAGATGAAGTGATATGTACTAAATCTACGAATGAGTATCGCATTTCATACAAATGTAATGCTCTATTCAAACGGACGTGTTTAGAACATCTTATGATATACACATATGGATATTTTTAAAGCATCATAGTGAAACATCTTTAATATTTCGCGTTTTTATGAACCACTACATTCAGACTAAACGTAAAAATTATGCCAATCTGCATGGCCAATTAGTTGTTTGAGTTTCTCTTTGTTTACTTCATGAAACATCTACATTTAAATTTAGCTACAGAAGCGGCACTTTCAATTACCTCTTTCAAACTTAAAACAAATCTGGCAGTGATGATCCGATAGATCTGTATCAATGTTTTTTACTTGAAAAAATTTGCTTGCAATGTTTGTAATTATGTTATCGATCAGGGCACTAGAAATTTAAGTTATTCTTGTGGGAGTAAATAATATAGTTTTCTAGTTAAATGTGGATAACGGATTTAAAGATTATCGCATGCATATTTTCGAACAAGTTAATATTATAATCACAACAAGTTATAAATTTGTGCTGCAGTTAGTTCTATGTAAAAGCAAGGTTAAAACTTGAAATCATGCACCTAAACTACCACGAAGAGAACAATACAGCCGTACTACAAAAAATTTATAGTATCTAACTACCATATATTATCATAAACCTATTCTACTCTTGGTACATAAATAACATATTCAGTCAAATTAAAATTAAAGTTGTACAAAAACTAGCAGCCTAAAAATAATTTTCAGTTATTGTATTACATATCTCACGATGTTTTAACGTTCAGTAAGACATGATTATTACCTTTCACCTTGTCTAAAAATATTAACCCTTAGTTTTACAGCTTGGATGTTATGATTAAATTAAGTTAAATGGAATTTGCTTGATCCTCGACTCCTATTTCGGCAAGTGCTTCACCTCAGATGTTCTTCTAGTTATAATTTAGTTGTGTACCACCTGTGCCGTGTTTTGAACACTTTTTTAAGATTTTTTAGCGAGTATCTTCTGAAAAGTATATTTGCGCCCATTATGCGTATTTTATCGAAACGCAAGAAAGCATAGTGACCTAAACTTTTTGCTTGAACTAGTTGTAGTTTTAAACGCGAATTCTTTTGCAATACATGCCTTGAAAAATCACCTAGCGTCGCGGGTTTTTCGTGGATCTTCCTATATGTTAAAATAAAGCTATTACGTATGTGTTCGTTTTACAAATAATCAATTTTCTTTTCCAGTTGTTGATAAGATATTTTGATTTAGGGTATCACTTTTATTTTCAACTTGGTCATATTTCGATAAAACGAATTCTATTCTAGCCTCCACAATATTTACAAAAGCGAAGTAATCCATAAGCGTACAATTTACCTATGCACGGTTCGACTTCAACTGAAGTGTGTTTGTTTACTTAGTGGGCATAACTAGTACGCGGGTGTCATTAACGATTACTAAGTTTTTGGACAAGACAACATAAATTAGAAAACACCGTAAGTTTACAAATAAATATGTCGCCCGGGGCGGTAAGGCCCTTGAATAATAACACTTCAGGGATTGGTGATATTGACTTTAAATAGATCTATATTGTGGTTTAGCATGCCGATGTACAGGGTTTCTATAAAAGAACTCCGGGGTTTTAAAAATTCATATATTAATAACTGTAGAAGATGCAGAAATGTAATGAATATCTCCGAAACGATTAGCTCATCAAGTTTTACTCATACCAATTGGGAATGTTTTAATCAACAGTTGGCAGCGCTGCGGAGCGTTGATCTTGAAACAAAGTAGCGGCTGTCAGTGACTCAGTCCCGTCTGGATTGCCGCGCTATGGAGACGCCGCAACAAAAAGTTCAATGTGTTATTTGGGTTATAGAAACTAATTCTGTTGTTACTGTACAAAGAAACTTTCGACGTAATTACGGTGTTGATCCGCCTACGTACAAAACAATTCGCCAATGGTTAAGTGCTTTCAAGGAAACAGGAAGTGTTTTAAAACAAAGGTCAACGGGTAGGCCGCGTGTGTCACAAGTGAATGAGGACAGAATCCGAGCTTGATGCCTCCGAAGCCCTAAGAAATCGTTAACAAGACGCAGTCTGGAGTTGGGATTACCGAGATCAACGGTTCATAAAGTAATTCATAAAAGACTTCGTTTAACTGCTTACAGGATCCAACTGTTACACCACATTAAACCGGCAGACAATATTAAGAGATTTGACTTTGCTGTTTCTATGCTACACAAAATTGAAGAAAATAATGATTTTTTAAAAACTGTTATTTTCAGTGATGAAGCTGCTCTTCATGTGAACGGGACTGTAAACAGACATAATTGCAGAATATGGGGTTCGCAGCCGTCCCATGAGTTCATTGAGTATGAACGTAGCACGCCCAAAGTAAATGTTTGGTGTGGCCTTATTCATGATAGTCATAGGTCCTTTCATTTTTGTTGAAAGGAATATCAATGGTGATGTCTATTGTGACATGTTAGAGGAGTATGTTTTTCCTCAGTTAGATGACATTGAGGTGGAGAAGGGTTTAGTCCACTTCCAACAAGATGGAGCACCGCCACACTTCAGTATGCGTGTGCGTGAGGCACTTGACGGTCGACTAGGCAACAGATGGATTAGAAGAGAAGGACCTATTCCATGGCCTCCAAGGATCCCTGACATGACTCCGTTGGACTTTTTCTTCTGGGGGCATATCAAGAATCTTGTGTATGCGGAGATGTTGGCCATCTCAGGGAACGAATAATCAATTGCGTGGCAACCGTCCCCCTAGACATGCTGGCCCGGACATGGGAAGAGATTGAATACCGTTACGATGTTTGCTGCGCCACTAACGGGGCTCATATTGAACTGTATTAATACGTAAAAAAAAACTTGAAAATGCAACCTTTCCAATAATTTATGAAACATTTATATACGTTTTTTTCTTCATTAAAATATTATGCCTCAAAACCGCGGAGTTCTTTTATAGAAACCCTGTATTGTATGTTGGGCGTAATCAATAAATTAGATTCCAATAGTCTATATATTATTCGAGTGATGGATCATTTACATTTCTTTATTCATTATCTGAAATAAGATATTAGGTGGTCGGGTTAATTTTAAGTAAGTTTGCATGATCATTATGGAGATTTATCTAAAATAAGTGCTTGTAAACGAATTTTATTTTTGAAAAACTGTTATTAACAACTTTTAAAATTGCGATTGTTAAACCAAGTTTACCGTTTCCAAACATCCGTTATGATCAAAAAAGTTCGATTATGTGATTCCTAACTTTCCATTACTGTTAGTTGCCATTTCAGAACGTATCATCTTATTTGTGATAGCGGAAGTTGCTATTTATCAGCACATGTACCTTCCATCGGTTGAAGAAACCAGGTATTTGTAAGCATTGGTTGTTTGATATCACTAAGCGCGTCAACAAATTATTTTAGAATTCCATAGTGTGAGTAACCTGAGCGACTCCATTTTGTAGTACACTCAGGAGTGTACATTTATTGTTAGTTAGTTTACTTTATATCAGTAACGGTTGGTAGTCCTTTATTCACTTTGATACATTGAATTTTTGAATAACGTGTTAATAACTTATAATTAAACTATAATAATTGCGAATAAGACAAAGGTGCTACATCAAGAACTCGTCTGTTTTATTAATAAAAATAAATTAATTATCCGTGTTTTATGGCATCACAACCATGGAATAAAAAACAAGCATAGCAGGAATTTTATTTAATTTAGGATAAGGGTATATGTATTCTTTGAGTTAATAAATTTCCTACTTATACTCACTTAGTCGGTAAATTATCAGTGAAAACTGGATAATTAGCATGAAATTGACTACCGTCTGTATTGGTAATTGATAGCTTTGATTAATTGAATTCAAAATCTGGACCTAATAGGGAGTTTATTTTATTAACTATTTAGTTTAATTTACTTTCATGTATTTAATAGTTTTTCAACGGTTCTAATGGAGAAACATTAATAACAGGGATCTTGCTTTCGCAAAGGTCTCATTAGAACTACTTGCGATTTCGTTACAATTGAAAATATAAATTATCTTAAAGAATTTAGAAATTGTTGACAACAATCCGATTGTCCGGTTTGGATATCGGTGCACAAAACGTTTCCTAAGTTCTTTTAATAACTTTTCCACATTCTCCGTATATTACTAATAAAATAAAATAATCTTCATTATTAACACCTACACGAGACATAATTACCAGTTACACTTTTTAGCATCGGAAATGTCAAATAATTTGTTTGTCTACATGGTAGCATTTGTTCATTGTTGATTCCTTTCAAGTAAAGCCAACCAAAAATAAATTTTTAGTTTTATTGCCAAAAATTTTAGGATCTACAGTCCCCTTAGTTTTTATTATTATTAATACCAGTAAAAAAATAGGGTTGCTATTTAAAAAAATTAACTTTTTGAAATTGCAAAATTAGACGCCATTTTTAGAACACCCCGTATAATTTTTTTACTTATTCTGTAAGCTGTGTGGTCTATGTGCGCAAGTAATAAAGAATATTTGGTCTGGGTCGCTTGTACCTTGAGAAATTATATTTTTTGTGAACAGGTGCATCTGTCAAAAATTTTGAAAAACACAATATAACTCAGAAACGGTACATTTTAAAAATATTTAAGTTAAACTAGATTTTTTAAGTAACCCGAGTATACCAATTTAAAAAAAAAATATTTTGAGTAGTTTTACATATACATATCGACTCGTCGTGCCAGACCCTGTTAATGTCACATGATACAGACATATAAAAGTTTTATGCTGACATACTCTTTTCAATGCGTGATTCTTTTTATGAGGTAACCCCAATGTGCTAAAGCAATACTAATTCTATCAGCTGCAGCTATTACTTAATTCTTGAAATAGTGCGACTTTATCGGATTTACGTCGCATATTTTTCTCTTTCTTTACTTTTTTTCCTTTATTAAGTTCGTCACAACAAGAAAGCAACACTTTAAATCCAATCTAGGACGGTTCGCTCAAACATAGCAATTCTAGCTCGGGGCGAATTTCGACTTACCCGAGCCAGTCTGTTTACGCTCCTTAAATGATACAACAGCAGTACTGCTGCATTTGCAAACACAATCTTGACAGCACTCAATTTGAGGTATACTCTAGGTAACGTCCCTAAAATCTTATAATTTTCGATATTTCACGGTCTAAAATGTCCCAGTAAAAAATATGCCAATGAAAATAAGTTCCCAGGAACATCATTGTGTCTATTTATCTATTTGTTTGAAGATTAAGTAATTTAGAAACACTTAATGAAAATGTGGTGAAGGTATATCGCACATAAACGTCATATCTTATAGCTTCGAAACCCGATAGTTTATTTGTGCTTACGTTTTGACTAGAATGTTTTTGGTTGTTTACTGTTTAGGATAAACTAATCTGACATGCTAAAAAACAAGGAAGATGAAATCCAATGCTTTAAAAATCAATAGCTTTTTCGTAATGTATATTTAAAATTATGGAGCATCAGAGTATTTGAAAACAAGCCTGACGTCACGCTATATTATTTACAAGTTTCCATGCTACAGTGGCAGCAGCCTCCATCTGCATTGTTTAAGATTTATTCGTGTTGTGTTCGTATTGTTTTGATGTTACTTCTTCATAAATAACTGAAACCATGTGTGACACCACGAAATTTATAGCCGCGTTATGAAATTTGAGCGATGTAGTTTTTTTTTTATTTTCTTTAGCGCCTACGAAGGATTACACTAGTTTTTTTTTAAATAAATATTGTCTTAGTGTTACGTTCCCTTGGGTTTTTAGTGTTTTTTTTATTTAATGGTTTTTTTTCTAGTTCCTTATTCGATATTATTCTGATAATAAGGTTGAAGTGTTATTTACGGTGAATGGAATGGATCATAAATGTTATATCGATATTGATTTATGACATACAGTGAACAATTGATCCCATTTTGGATGTTTTTTTAAGTATCATGGTAATGACCGATGACAAAAGAATATGGTATTGGCAATACTGTCCGACTTTTTCATCAAACATAGGATATCGTTTTCAGAATTGTCATAGGTTATTGCGGTTTTGAGATATAGGCGAAACTTCTTTCAATTTTACCCATGTATCTCGGTTACTTTAGAAGTTATCGAAGAAGTAAACATAGGTATAGCGCATAATCACTCGGCCTCTGGTGGTGAGAAACGAAAGCTTTTGAAGCTCTTTCAAGGTCAAATTTTCTCAAAACTAAAAAAATGTGAAAAAAAAGCTTTGAACTTGTTTGAGGTTAAATATACACAAACGTTGATATTTACATATACTAATAAATCATAACGCGCTAGTCCTTTACCCAAAAATTCCAATTTTTTGCATGTAGACTAAACAAATAACAGCGCAAAAGATAGCAGTTCCAAATTTTCTGAAAACTAAAAAAATGTGAAAAAAAAGCTTTGAACTTGTTTGTGGTTAAATATACACAAACGTTGATACTTACATATACTAATAAATCATAACGGGCTAGTCCTTTGCCCAAAAATTCCAAATTTTTGCATGTAGACTAAACAAATAGCAGCGCAAAAGAGCAGTTTCAAATTTTCTCAAAACTAAAAAAATGTGAAAAAAAAGCTTTGAACTTGTTTGTGGTTAAAAATACACAAACGTTGATACTTACATATACTAATAAATCATAACGGGCTAGTCCTTTGCCCAAAAATTCCAATTTTTTGCATGTAGACTGAACAAACAACAACGCAAAAGATAGCAGTCTCAAATTTTAACAAAACTAAAAAATGTGAAAAAAACTGTTAAATTGTTAACAGCAAGTTTCTGGAAACGTTGATACTTGCACAAATGAATAAATCATAATGCCCTAGTCCTTTGCCCAAAAATTACAATTTATTTCATGTAGACTAAACAAATAACAGCGCAAAAGATAGCAGTTCCAAATTTTCTGAAAAAAAAATGTGGAAAAACATTTAACTTGCAACTAGCGCATGTGTGCTTAATAATTGCTCAATTAGAGTAATGTAAGCGCTAAATATAGACTGTCTTGTGACGTGTACAAGCGTTTTTCAAAGCAAAATGCTTGCATTATCATGTTTTTCCTTTATACAGTTTAAAGTGTTCTTTTATTGAAAATTTTGGTAATTGCTTGTTCCAAAAATAAATTAATTTTAACAACGTGAATGCTTTTCAAAATTGTGTATGTTTTAGTAAGTAGAAAAAGTAGTCTTGCTTAAAATCAGAATCTCGGTTTAGTGGGTGAGTTTTATTATTTTTTAGTAATTTAATAAATGAAACGGATAAAATGTCACTTGCAAAACGCAATAATGTTAAAAAAATATTTTTTTTTACTGGAAAGTAGGGAAAAAATTTAAAAATTCTGGAGAGCGTTTCGTTTAGGACTTATTCTATGCCCTTCCCCCTACCCCCACCACTACTAAAATCTACGTCAACCTTCTCAGCTTGTGCTTGCTCTCTTTTAATTTACACAAACGTACGTCTTTTACACTTCTTTATAACATTCCTTTACTTACGCAGACGCATATCACGCAATGATATTATAATGTTGTTCTTTAATTATAATAAAAATTACAGACATATACGTTCCGAAATGCAATAATGGTCATTTATATTTTATTTTAATTAATTTCTTACAATAATGGCTGGTAACAAAAATTCGTATACATTACTTATTTTATAATTTAGTAGGACATAATGGATACCATGCAATGTATTTTCATTATACTTCGGTGTTATTTAAGTGAAATTGTGCTTTTTTTTCCTAACATTGAAAGGTTTTATTAAAAAAATGTGTATATATAATATATAATATATATACCAATCATTTAAGAGCGCACATGGTAGCACTCTCTAATTTAAATTTAAGGAACACATAAGAGATTCCATGCAATTTTGAACTCACTTAAATTTTATGCTGTAGTAAAATCATAAGTCAGTATTAAACTTTCTCATTTAAATTTTATTTGTTTTATAAAAAAATAAATCACATTTTATTTGCAAATGCAAATATGTAGTAATTTTTTCTATTTATAACATTAAATTTTATATACATATGGGGTAAATCATAACTAACTTCATTTAAATGGTTATACGTTTTCATGCATACATGTTTAATAATGATATTTCAAATTAAAATTTTGTATTTAATACTTACATGTTTAAATATTATTGTTTTTAAAAACAGATTTATTATCTACCATCCTTACTGTATATTCATTTTTCAGGAAAAACCATAAGCATACATGAATTTGAAACATTTTATTTATTTATTTAAAGACTATAATATTGGTCTACAATAAAGCAAAAATACTACTTCAATATACTACATTAAATAAAAACTATCACTACACATGTGTACAAAAGTTAATTACTAACATTTACACACGCACAATTATATATCCAACTGTTCAAAAAGTAATTACTAACTTACATCAAATAACACACAAACACATGCACTTATCACAGTTCAATCCCCTCCAACGTACGCAAAATATTTTCACTGTCTCTAATGTTTTTCCGCACACACTCTAAATGGCGATTAGCCTCTGCCAGTTCTTTACTAAGTTTTTTTACTCGTTCCATCACAATCGCCTCACTATTAATGTAGTCATTATAAATTTTTCGAAACCACTCTACACTTTTTGTTTTAAACTCCTGCAGGGTTGGTGGGTCCTGCTCTTCGTGCTGGGTGAAGTGCTCTATCAGAGCTAAATTTTTTCATCCGTATTGAAGATTCTGCAGTAGTGGTGGTGTTGCTAAGACTGTTGTTGCTGGTGTTATGCTGAAAAGATAAATAAATTTAGTTGTACTAAGTACTCTATGAATTAATTAGGGGGCTATCGTTTTAATTAAATTATACTTACTTTTCAAAGTACCGTGAAAATTTGTCCTCTACATCACTATCTCTTATTGAGATGATGGGGATGGTCTCTTCGAAGGGTGCTAGGGTTCTTTGTATGTTTGTCGTTGATGGTTGCACCAAAACGTTATGCAAAATGCATGGCTTTACTTTTGTTTTTAATGACAATATTGATCTTTTATTCGCTGAAGCCAATACTACTAATTTTATGTAATGAATGAGTATTCAATTAAAACTTTCACATTATATACACATAGATCTGTTAACGTTAACAAAATTGGTAACAACTGGAAGTGGTTAGTGTAACGATCTGAGCTGTGCAAATAAAGGTGATGAACTCTAAGGAATGCATCATAATCTAGACATGAAAAGGTATTTCATGCCATGTCAGCAAGGTTAGGTTATTAGATATTACCAGTAAACGTCCACTAAAGATAATAATAAAGAAAGTGTAGTATCTGCATCTTTCTGAACTGAAGCTCTTGGGAATACTTTTGTAAACGCAATCTAAAGGCAATGAACTAAAGTGTGTGAAAGTATCACATTTCATTTCCATATAAGACGAGTTTATGTATGCTGCATAAAGTCAAATACAAGTTATAACAGGTTTGTGACATTTAACCTTGAATGGGGGGCTTATATGACTATATAAACCGATAAACAGCATTTCTGTACCAGTCAGTATATTGCACTCGTAATATTTGTAATTGTAAACCTAAAGTACTTCTATAGTTACTTAAATTATTATTTTTTTTACATATCCGTTACAATAAATAAAATATTTGCTACAAGTCCATGACTGTGTAATCATGTGTGCTTCATATTTTTGCATTGTTGGATACAGTTTTGAAGGTAACTATGAGTGAGGTTGTACCAAGTAGTAGTGATATTGTTAATTTAACAACATGTATTATTCCATTGTTAAAAACCAAAAATGAATTTGTAAAGCACATCCGTATAATTACCACTAATATTAATCTGTTGCAAGATATAATTCAAAATAAAATTTATTTAGAAGCAAGTGAAAATTTTCTTAAACTTGAAAGTAATTTATCATTGTTAAAGTGTTATCTTGTGAGACTTAAACGGTTAAAGAACGCTTCAGAGAAAACGGGTAGTGGAATTGTCACTAAGAAACGTACACATAAATTAGGTTGGTACTCTATAGATTCATGTTTTAATGGTAGGTTACTTACAGGCATTATAGTCAATATAGCAAACATTAAGGACCCTCTCATTTTTTTACAAAATGCATACAATAGTTTTGCACGAAAGGTTAAAGTAATGCTAAGGCAAACGATGCTGAAGGTCAATGTCATTTTAGCCTGCAATATCATGCAACCTCAAAATCATGTTATCGAGTTGAAGGCTTTTGCCATAAAAAATTATGTCATCGATATTGCGACCAATTTGCGTGGTATTGAGTGGTATAACAATAAAGTTTACTACAAATTACAAAAAAAATTAGAGGAGCTTTCCGAAAGGGATTTCGGTTGGGCATTACACGAAGTTTTACATTTAAAGGTGAATATTAATAGCTATACTCCATTTAGAGGTGGCCTTTCGACTTACGTTAAAGTTCCTTACTTCACAGCAGTAAAGCATGCGGTAGTGAATGTTAAGAACGATGACGAGTATTGCTTCCTGTGGGCCGTTGTTTCGGCATTACACCCAGTGCAACTTCATTCAGATAGAGTTTACAGTTATCCTCATTATAGAGATGTTTTGAATTATGATTCAATTCCCTTTCCCATTAAAATAGATGATGTAAAAAAATTTGAAAAATTAAACAACCTCTCCATTAATTTGTTTTGCATTCAGGGGAAAGGTGTGTTACCGCTAGTATTAAGTGTAAATCAAGAAAATAGTGTCAGTGAACCTATAAATCTTTTAGTACTTTCGCCATCATTATGCGGGTTCTACTGCTGGTGCTATTAATACAAAAAATAATACTGTTTATCATTTCGCGTGGATTAAAAATATGTCAGCTCTTTTTTCTAAACAACTATCGAATAGGGAGCACAAGAAATTTATTTGTTATCCATGCTTGAATCACTATTCTTCAGATCGCCTTCTACAAAAACATGTCATTCTCTGCCATCAACTTAATTAATGTTCAGCCAGGACGCCTACCGAAGCGGAAATGTTTCTGCAGTTCAAAAATTTCGCATTTCAGGAAAAGGTACCGTTTGTAATTTATGCGGATTTAGAAAGTATTTTAGAAAAATGTACAAATTTAACATCACTTGGGGGTAATACTCTATTTCATTCCAAACCTATACCCTTCAGCATTGCTTACTACTTAAAGTGTTCATACAATGATTCTTCATCTCGATTTAGGCTTTATAGAGGAAATGGTTTGTTAAAGAGCTTCAAAGTATTGCACATTGGATCACCTAAATCATCAATAAAATAATTCCTATGAGTACTTTAACTCCCAATCAGGTTGAACACTTTGAAAGCACCACGATTTGTCACATTTGCAAAAAACCATTTACAGATAATGATATAACGGTCAGAGAGTATACCCATTTTACTGGAGCATTTCGAGGAGCATCACATCAGAATTGTAACCTAAACTATAAAGACTCCCACATCCTACCGGTTGTATTTCATAATTTGTCAGGTTATGAAAACCATTTCGTCATTAGAGAATTGGCTACTATTCCCAGTGCGATTTCACTCCTGCCTATAAACAAAAGTAATAGAAGGTAGTAAAATTAAGTTTAGATTTATTGACTCTTTCAGATTTATTAGTAGTATTGAAAAGTTATCAAACTATAATAGTAAAAAAATTATTACCAGAGCTAATTGTAACAATAAGAAGAATTTTCTTTACTAGTTCGCAATGGTGTTTCCTTATCAGTATATTGATACGTGGGATAAATTAGACGAAACCAGGCTACCTCCCAAGGAAGCGTTTTTTAGTCATCTTAATAATGAAGGAATCAATGATGTCAGTTTTGCACATGCGGTTAATGTTTGGAACAAATTTCATATTAGATCGTTAGGGGAGTACTCAGATTTGTATTTAAAAACGGACGTTATACTTTTAGCTGATATTTTCGAAAATTTTCGGCAAACTTGTTTAAGTACTTACAAACTTGATCCTCCGCACTATTATACAGCCCCCGGTTTAGCATTCGATGCTATGCTTAAAATTACATAAGTAAAGTTAGAACTATTTACTGATATTGATACGCTAATGTTTATTGAAAGAGGAATTAGGGGCGGTGTGGCTCAATGTTCTAATCAGTATGCTAAAGCTAACAATAAGTACATGGGTGAAACATTTGATCGCATTTCCGAAAGTGTATATTTAATGTACTACCACGTAAATAACTTATATGGGGCAACCATGTCAGAATTTTTACCATTTGGTGATTTTTCTTTTGCGGATAATTTTGAAACTTTGGATTTAATAAACCATCCTAATGATTCGGAAATTGGTTACATAATCGAGTGTGATTTAGACTATCTCATAGAATTACATGAGAGGCACAGTGATCTACCATTGGCACCTGACCATATGGTTCCACTTGTACCTGATTCAAATTCTAAAATAAAAAAATTATTACTTACATTGTATCCAAAACGTAATTACGTAATTCATTACAGAAATTTGAAAGTATATTTAAAATATGGATTAAAGTTGGTAAAAGTGCATCGTATATTACGTTTTCAGCAATCACCATGGTTAAAAGAATATATGGATTTAAATACAACCATACGGCAGCAATCTCAAAATGAATTTGACAAAAATTTTTATACATTAATGATTAATAGTGTTTTTGGGAAACTGATGGAAAATGCACGTAAGTATAAGAATATACGTTTAGTAACAAAATGGAATGGTCGCTATGGTGCTCGTGCTTACATATCAAAACCAAATTTTCATAGTTGTACAATATTTAGCAGTGATATGCTCATCATTCAAATGAACAATCTGGAAGTATGTCTAAATAAACCCATATATGCAGGCTTCACTGTATTAGACGTTTTAAAAAGTTTTTTATACAATTTTCATTATGGTTACATCCTTCTTAAGTTTTCAAATAATGCCAAGCTCTTGTACACAGATACAGATAGTCTTATATACGCATTTTCGGTTCCTGATATCTATGAGTACATTAAAGAAGACATTGATAAATTCGATACATCTGACTATAGTCCTGAAAATATCTTTGGAATTCCATTAGTAAATAAAAAAGTCCCCGGCTTAATGAAAGATGAAAATCATGGCGCAATTATGTTGGAATTTGTAGGACTTCGTGCAAAAATGTATACTTACACTGTTGATAAAAAAGTTGTAAAAAAATCAAAGGGTTCTATCCATGCAAGCGTCAAACAGATCACGATAAATGATTATAAACATATTTTGTTTGATGGTAACGTAATAACGCGATATCAACATTTGATAAGGTCAAAAAGACATGATGTGTTTACAATCGAACAGAATAAAGTAATACGACACAGGTGTCCGCAAATAATTGTATTAAATTCTTGATCTTGGTTGTAATTATAATAAATTTTACACCCCCGAAAGTAGTTAATCATTTCGATTGGTGGTCGAAGATTACCGAAATTGTCGTAATACCATACCCTTTTACCGCGCTTTTTGAAGCAAACCCAATGCGTACCTGCTCCGCTTTGGCTATCTAAGTTAATAATTCCAGATTCATTTTTCCGTGATAATTTAGGCATGTTATCTCTCATAAAAGTATCCCTAAAGTAGGGTACATTTTTGGTGTATTTCTTTAAATCAATATCTGTTAACGGTCTTTCGGGTAATCTATTCAGTTTTGTGGAAACGGTTTTAAGTATAATGCACCACCACCAGATTTGTATGGTTTTAAATAAAGTGCACCACCTTTCTTATTCGTGGAGTCTATAGCGATCGATTCCATCATACGATTATGGCGTGATGTCTCTGCTTGCAATTTTCTAGCATTTTTAGCTTGATTGACTGCTTTAGCAATTCCTGATGCAACACCAGCTAATGCACCGATTGCTGATAATCCAGCGAATAACGGAATAAGAAATGTTAATAACCCACCTTGTTTAGGAACTTTAATATTTTTCTTTCCTCCTAAACTTTTCACCACACGTTTTGCCGTTGAAAGGGCTGACTTTATTGTGTCTGTGAAATTCCCGTTAGGTTAAATTTTTTTAGCTATTGTTTTTCGTAAATGCAATAAATGTCCACCATTGCATTTATTCTTATTCTTCTTCAGATTAGATCGACGTTTACACCCCATTCCTAATTTTCTCTTTGCTTTCATGATGGTACTGACTGCTAAAGCTGCAGTTCGTTCACCTAACGTTGCGTCTAATGATTTAAAGCGCTCCTAAGCTTTTTTTACAAAATTGTATCTGCTTTATGTCTACTTTCTAAATCTCGGTAATCTCTGTAACTGATATCATGAAGTTTGCACTGTGCATCTAATTGATTAATACCGGGGTCTTCGTGTGCGATTCGTTTCTCTAATTTTGTACCAGGACCAGAATATTGGTAACCGAGTAAATGCAATTCAAACGGAAGCTTATTGATTAGAGTATTCTCTAAACCACCCGCACTCTTTTGCTTCTTACATAACATTGTTTAACTAGATGGATAAAGCAGGGTATTTATGCCTAAATTAAGAAAAACAAACCATAGCTATTAATATTTCTTTATTTAGTAAATACTATAAATTAGATAAGCAGGACGATAATTCAATATTTCCATTAAGCATACCGTATTATGTGAATTAATATTGTACTTAGCATTTATAACATCTTGAATGTCTTTGTAAATGTCATCATCACTACCATGGAATTCTTTCTCGCGAAAACGACGGTAGTCAACAACTTGTTGTATGAACTTTTCATAAAAAAACATGTCAGATTGTAAGATTCAAGAAATTCCAATCTATAGCTTATTATATCCTTTAAGTTGAATAGTTCTTCAACATTATGGGCATTGAATGTGCAAGAACAGCAGTTGTAGTTTTCTATCATAACAGTTTCTAAGATTCTGTCATATCCTTTAATCAATTCCCAATTGTAATAGATACCAAGATTGCTGGATAGAGATTCATAATGTTGATCATAGATTATATCTTCTTCTTCGTTTACCTTAGACCAATCAATTTCGTTTTCAATTTCTTGATATCGGCAAAATTGTAATTCTACATATGAATGCCATCTTAGAAATTCATTCCATTCCTTCATATCCAACACTACATTATTATTACTTTGATCACAATTACCACACCCCATACGCACCACTGGTCCAAGGTTGAGGTGTGTACTGTATCCAATTTCCAGATGTTTTGCATGATGAGTATCGTTCGATAGTTTATAATAAGTACAATCGATTAAGTATTCCTTAGCTACTTGTTTATACACTTCATCCTTATATTGAAATGATGATGATGTCCAGTCAGTCTTAGGATAAGAATAAACTTCATCGTGTTTCTCTTCATTTTTACTACGACTACTGCCATCACTATTTTGATAGCATCAACAACAAAATGTTAAATTATTATTCAGATTGTTACTGCAATGATGTGAGGTATCCATATATAACAATGAACTTCTGAGTTTGGATCGTTCCCGAAATGATTTTATTGCTGCTTACATGACTTTACTTGCTCATAATTTCACTATGACTAAACACTGTTTAAGAAAATAATTCTAGTTAAAGTATGCCCATTTTACATATGGTAGGGGTGCTACTATTAAAAAGAAAATGTTATGTTTGTTGTTTTGCCAGCTGCACCCAAACTACTTATGAACACATCCTTCGTGTTCAGGAGTGTTTTAAATTCTTCAGTTCGTGTTTCTTCTTTTTTGAAATACACATAAAAGCGTTCCGGTAATACACATTTAAAATCACCCATTTCTATCACTATACGTTCACCGTACTTACTATTAATTATATCTATATTTGTTACTTTATACTTTTTCGTTATATCGAGCTCGCACGCATTTTTAAAGGGTTTGCAATAGGTGCTTTGGTTTAACCCTGTTAAGTCCATATTTAAGAATTACCAGTTGCAGACTGACTGATCTCAACAGACAGCTCGCTGCAATTTATATAAGAAATATGCATCCTTGACTACATATTACAACATGTTTAAACTTGTTAAATACCTACTTATGACCTTGACTAGAAATGTAATATGATGATGATGACCAGCACAGAACATTTATGTTTCCCGCTAAAAAGTTTGACTTTGAAAATTCCATTCTTAGATTTATGATTACCTTGCAATTTCAATTTTTTAGCTTTTCACCTTGACCTTTTTATATTTATAAGAAATGTAATATGACACCACCGTAGGTCAATAATCTTTGACCTTGAAACCTCTATTTTTAGATTTATGATTACCGTGCACCTTCTATTTTTAGCTTTGACCTTGACCAGCTCCAAAATTTTAAATTAGACCTTGAAAGAGTACCAAAAGCTTTCCTTTCTCACCACCAGAGGGCGAGTGACCTTGAACTGGTCCAGAACCTTCCCCATATTACCACTTGTGTGCGTGTGCGTGTGTGCGTGTGTGCGTGTGTGAGCGTGTGTGCGTGCGTGTGTGCGTGTGTGCGTGTGTGCGTGTGTGTGTGTGTGTGTGTGTGCGTGTGTGCGTGTGTGGTGTGTGCTGTGTGTGTGTGCTGTGTGCGTGTGTCGTGTGTCGTGTGTGTGTGTGCGTGTGTGTGCGTGTGTGCTGTGTGCGTGTGTGTCGTGTGTGCGTGTGTGCTGTGTGTGTGTGTGTGTGTGCGTGTGTGCGTGTGTGTGTGGTGTGCGTGTGTGTGTGTGCGTGTGTGGCTGTGTGTGTGTGTGTGTGCGTGTGTGCTGTGTGCGTGTGTGCTGTGCTGTGCTGTGTGTGTGTGCTTGTGTGTGTGGCGGTGCTGTGTGTGTCGTGTGTGCTTGTGTGCTGTCGTGTTGTGCGTGTGTGCTGTGTGTGTGTGTGTTGTGTGCTGTCTGTGTCGTGCGTGTCGTGTCTGTGCCTGTTCTGTGTCTGTGTCTGTGTCTGTGTCTGTGTCTGTCTGTGTCTGTGTCTGTGTCTGTGTCTGTATGTTGTCTGTGTCGTGTCTGTGTGTGTCTGTGTCTGTGTCTGTGTCTGTGTCTGTGTGTGTGTGTCTGTGTCTGTGTCTGTGTCTGTGTCTGTGTCTGTGTCTGTGTCTGTGTCTGTGTCTGTGTGTGTGTCTGTGTGTGTGTCTGTGTCTGTGTCTGTGTCTGTGTCTGTGTCTGTGTCTGTGTCTGTGTCTGTGTCTGTGTCTGTGTCTGTGTCTGTG
>JARFJB010002322.1:422500-480000 GCA_036346205.1 Vesta saturnalis
ATAACATGTGATATCAATCATGACTAGGATCATTAAGATACGTATTACTATATTCCAATTTGAAATTAACAATTCTTCGTACATATTGATTATTCATAAAATAATTGTTATCATGTACACTAAAATATGTAGGACAAATAAATCAAACAAACCAAAGGCCATTAGTTAGATTTTTTCCGTATATGCCAGTCATTAATGAATCATAAACACAGAATAACCACTCATCAATGTGTGTAATTGACAGTGACAAGGTTTAAGCAACAAGCTAACTTTTAATAAGATCATTTGTGTTGATCTAATGTATCGTAATAAATATTTTACGAAGCTTCGTTTCTAATTTCAAAAGAATATTGGGATTCCGTATTCTTATAAGAACTTCTAAAAAAACTGCTGTTACTTATAAGCAAAGTTAGAGTATTACTGCTGGAGCTGTTATGAATAATATAAATGGAATTATAAACTTCGTTTTATGATCACCCTAATACCTCACGTGCTAACATTCGTGTAAAACGCATATAATCTTTTCATCAATTTTTAATTAAGTTTTAGTCTTTATTGTATACTACAGATTTTAGATTTTTAGATTATACGTACGTAAAGCCGTTTCCAAAATATGACAAAATTTAATTTTTCACTTAAAAGCTTAGTGTGCCTATAATTCATGATTTATTTATATGATAAAGGTACAGGCATGCAAATATTAATATTACAGTAACAGTATTCTAACAAAATTGTTGCTATACTAATAGTGTTTTATTCCCGTAGTAAATGATTCGCAATCGCTTACAAGCAATTTCCAATACTACTTTTGTTATTGACGAATGGAAGTATTAAAGCGCATCCAATTGTATTCTCATGTTAGTACACGTGTAAGCTTTGTACTTTCAGCGCACTTAGTGAACCTAATATTTAAAATGGCCACTTGTAATTTCTGTTACTGTACAGGTCTTAATTTTTTAGGGAAATCTGGAAGCGCCCAGAAAGGAAATCGTTTCCTCTTCCTAATTTTAGTGACGCATTTTAATTAGAACGAAGTTATTTAATACGGTTATACAAGTATTTTGTTTCTATACTTCTTAAAACGTCTGTTGTGTCCGGCACATGACTTTCAAATGCTTGTCTGCTTGTTGTGTTAGGAAACAGTCTATAGTAAAGAGGGACTTATATCCACCTGGATCGACGATTGAAAAATCATAAACATGCATGAGGTAAAATATAACTTTCTGTTTAGGAATGTAATCAATTTCCTTAGTGTAATTTGACATAATGCAAAACATCAAAATTGCATTTTCCTTAATGAAAATTAACTAAATTTTAACATTATAAAGTCATGCACTTAACGATGTAACATTTACATAAATGCACGTAATGTTTATATTCAAAATGTACGTGTTGCACATAATTTTATGAAAAATACAAAAAAATAAGCAAACGTAGAATCGTTAAACTCTACCAAAGCAAGTTTCAATACATACATTACATATATATATATATATATATATATATATATATATATATATATATATATATATATATATATATATATATATATATATATATAATAAAGACAGAGTTATACTGTCATTCATTTGACAATTTTGATTCATAGCTGAATGTATCGAATCTGCTACTGCTTGGTAAATGTGTTACTTCACACATTTGTTGCTTTTTAATGTGGTATCATGTAAACCGTAATTCTCATTCCAAGGAATTTGTAGTTTTTTGCAATAAATGCTTGTGGTCAATGCAATCAAAGGCTTTAAATATATCAGAGAAGATACCTATCACAGGTTATATAGGGTGTCCCGTAAAGAATGGGCCATGGTTCAGAGGTCCTTGGGTTAAAATAACCCGATTTAGGCCAACTTACCTTAGTCCTGCTTCCTTAAAAAGTTATGACTTTTCAAAGATATTCTTTATTTCATTTCTTTGGATAGCGGTCTCATTTTTCGAGACATCTTGTGTAAACCTTGTACTGGGGAGTTCTTCGGGTAGATAAACATGAATATCTATTTATTTTCTACGTAAAACACAAAGGGCGTCACCAACAAATTACTCATGTTTCGGATTTCCGCTGTATTTTTTTTGTGAATAAAGATTTTGAAAGACTCTTTAATATTTCTGAAAGGTAATCTTATTTTCTTTAAAAACTGTAACTCTGCAGAATGTACATATTTGTTTTGCGTAAAATTTAATGCTAATTTAATCAAGTAGTTCCTGCGGACTGAAGTTATGGACATATTTATCCAAATCGTAGACAACCAGACAGAAAATTATTTTCAAGATTGCGTCCTCGCTAGCACTATGGGTCACTTATAGTGCGTACCGTCGAACAAGCTGAATATGTCTCAGATCTGGTTGAAATTGATTCGTGTATTAGCATTCCGCGAATATCTGCATATAAAGGATTATCTCGCCAGTAATATCAACTATTTTGCATGAACAGCAACTACACCCGTACAGTTACACACCAGTCCAAAACTTATTGCCAGATGATTTCTTGGCAAGAGCGAATTTTTCTAACTGGGTTTTAAGTCATCATCGACGTGATCAATCAACCTATACCTGAAGGTATTTAACAGCAGAAATTGCCATATTTGGCTGACGAAAACCCGAACTCCACAAGGGAGTGCCATTTTCAACACAAATTTAAAATTAGTATTTTGTTTGGGATATAGAACGATTCCCTTGTGAGTCCTTTTGAACTGCCAGCTAAACTGTATGGCCGCGAGTATCTAAACTTCCTGCAGCATAATTTGTTTAACCCACTGGAAGAAGTTCTTTTAAACGTTCGTCGTGAGACGTGGTCCCTTCAATACGTCGCCCCTACCCATTATCCTCTCACGGCGCAAGATCACCTAAATAATTTATTCGAGCATCGTTCGATTGGAAGAGGAAGTGAACATAGTTGACCTCCACGAAGTCCTGGTTTAAATCCAACGGACCTTTTCTACTGGAGGTACACAAAAACTTTAGTAGATTCTGCTGCTGTGGTTAATAGAAGAGCTGAACTATATGAAAAAATTGTTGCAGATGCAAATGCAATTATAAATCTGCATCCATGTTTTTTCCAGTAAGAAGAAATATTTGAAAAGATGCCAAAGATGTATTGGGGCGAATCGCGGACATTTTAAGCATACCATTCATCGTTAATATGTGCATTCTGCATAGTTCACTTTAGGTACATATTCCTCTAAAGTAGCACCATTTAGCGATATATAATAAGAGTACCTTTTTCAGAGAAAACAAAATAACCTTACAGAAGTATTAGGCCTTTAAAAATCTTTATCCACAAAAAAAATACGGCGGAAATCGTCTACTCGGAAAACACCTCTGTACCAAATTTAAATAAGGTATCTTGAAAAATGCCACAACTTTCGAAAAAAACTGAAATAAAAAATGTGTCTTTGAAAGGTCATAACTCTTTAAGGAAGCAGAATTGGACTAAGGTAGGTTGGCCTAAATGGGGTTGCTTCAACCCGAGGAAACTCTGAACTATGGCCCATTATTTACGGGACACATATATATATATATATATATATATATATATATATATATATATATATATATATATATATATATATTATATTTTCGTTTTCCACGAGTATTTTTATTTCTGAAAATATTCATCTTCTGGATTTTCCCGTGGTTGTACCGTAAAATAGTTATTTCTACGTTTCAGAAACTTATTTTTGTTTCCTTTTTTAAGAATGATGACAAGTGTCATATATGTGAATTATGCCATCTAGTTTAATAAGGAGTGTTTCAAAGTGCGTATTCTAGTACGAGTAAGGGGTCTATGAGAAATAGTGTTATTGGTTGGTTGAATTTGTTGTTGCTCGTCGGATTTGGTGATTGATATTCTTGAAGGAGTATCATTCTTCTTAATCAGATTCTTCCATATATCTGGGAGGCATAGACTATCATCACGTATATTGAGAGCATAAGGGCGTTTTTCGATTTCTATAGCTTCTCGGATTATGGATAACAGGAGCAAGTAAACTTATGTTATTTGTGTTGATGTAATGTACAGTTTGCAGGTGATGGGCTGCCAATGATGAAGAAGGTTTAAACTGCTTTATACAACTTATATTCTTGAGATCTTACATGACACTTGCGGTTAGTTTGACCGATGTATGTACATGAACAATCATTACATGGTATTTCATATACTCCTTGTCTTTTGGATTACGTAACAGTTGTTGAATAGTTTCGAATGGTTTAAAAATGGTTCGAAATTCATTTCTTGGAAATTGTTTGGCAATACTATATAAGGTAACATTACATGTTTTTTGGTTTCGTTTTCAGAAAGATTCGGTTTGTTCTATGGAAGGTTTTGTTACACATAATTTTATTGATTTGCCAAATAGGGTATCCATGTTTATGTAAAAGATTTGTTGCATATTTCATTTCTTCTTTTTTGGAGTGTTCGTCAGCTAATCTTTGCGATCGATTAATTAAAGATTTAATAACACAATAAAGTTGACTGGGATGATGATGTAAAAAAGCATTAAGGTATCTACCAGTATGAGTGGGTTTTCTATATAAAGTGTGACGAATTTTGCCATTTGGAAGTTTAGTTATTAATACATCCAGAAATGATATGGAATTGCTGAATTCTATTTCTATAGTAAATTTGATGTTACAGTGAATGTTGTTCAGATATATCAACAATTATCGAGAGATTCTGAGTTATGCTACCAAATGACGAACGTATCATCCACATAACGACATTTAGGTTTAACTGTTGCTAAATTTAACCCTGTTGTTCTTCTCGACTATACACTTGTGCTCCTTCGGGTCATAATGACCCGAGCTCCTGAAATATGAATTAAAACCAAAATAACAACAATTTTTATACATGTATTAACTTTATTTCTCTAATGAAATGTTTTTTATATGAAACGTGAAACTTACAAAAAATTCAACCAAATTTAAACAAAAAAGAGAAAACGGAATAAAAAATGTCTAATAATTGATATGATCCACTACTTCTTACAGTCGTGACAATAATAGGTCACGTGTTCTCTACACAAATATTTTTTACACTTAATGCAGGTCATATTAGCTTTGTTATCACATTTATAAGGGCAAAATTTGCAGCGTGCTCGTTTGTTTTTGTTGCTAGTTCCAGGAAGAGGTGCGGTAGAAATTTCCACCAATGGTTGTTGAATAGCTGTTATAATTGCAGCTGCTTGTTCATTACGGGGAAGATGTTTTCTGGACAAAATGTAAGGTTTTATCAATTGTTTGCCCAGTTGTTCCAAAAAGAGTCTTCTTTTGAACAAAACATTTTTATTTCAGTCTGGATTTATTTCGCTCCATAAGACAAAAGCATCATAGGCACTGGTATCTAAAATGTTGTAAAATAAGATTATGGGCCATCGTTTTGTTTTTCGTTTGCTTGTGTATGCACCGATTAGCTGATCTAATGTATCAACTTCTCCTTTAGTAGAATTATAATCAAGTATAATTTGTGGTTTTTTGTCTTCTCCGTCGCTTATTTGTTTCTGGTTATGAAACGTACTCATTAGAATGACCTTCTTGTATTTTTTTGGAATATAAGACACAACTGCGGTATATTTAGAATAATAAAACTTGGAACTATGCACAAAGTTATTTACTTCCATGATAGGCAGCTCAGGCTTGTTTTTCGTGACAGTCCCTAACATAGTAAGACTTCTTTTGAGAAGATTTGACCCAATTTATACTGTGTAAAGAAATTGTCACAAGTTACATTCTGACCTATTAGTCTCTAAAACTACTCTCAGCCCCTGATCCTTCTCAGGTTTTCCCCCAGGTGGTTTTCCCGTATACACTTGATCTTCTAAAGCTTAAGAACTTGCACTATCACAAAGTGACCATATTTTGATGCCATATTTTGCTAGCTTGCTTGGTATATACTGCTTGAATGAACAAAGACCTCTAAATGCAACCAGCTGCTCGTCCACAGTTACGTTTTGCCCAGGATTATACAATTTTAGTAGTATTTCAGCCCATTTGTCCCAAAATTCTCTAATAGGAGCCAACTTATCCCGTAGCCTTCTTTCTTGACGATCTTCTTTATTATCAAACCGTAACACGCGTGGTATATAATAAAATCGTTTCAACGAAATTGTTGCGCGAAAAAGAGGTCTGCCTGTTTCTGCATTCCACAAACTTCTGGTAGATTCATCATGCGATCTGTAAACTCCTCCTAACAGTAACAAACCTATGTACGCCTGCAACGTAATGTCATCTAATTCTTGCCACTTGTCACCGTACACTCTAGAGAACTATTGAAAAATAGCTGAAATGTAGATTTTACATCCTGGACTCGTGGAGCGACTTTTATGGTATTTGCACTAGTTGCACGCCCTGATTGAGGAAATGGATCTAACATCCGAGTTATGGCATTATCTTTAGATTGAACCGATTGAGCAGGTGGCATCAATTGTGTAGGATTTGTCCATCCAGCATCGTCGAAAAAATCATCGTCTGACTGTTCATAATCACTATCTTCACTGATATGATCTTCCTCTTCAGAAGCTTCATCGGCACTAATGTCACTCAAATTATCAATAAGTCTTCACCACTAAGATATTTTTTTGCCATTATTCTTATTTCAGCAGAAGAACTAGTATATGTACAACGCACCGCACTTTACTCTGCAACGTAACAAACAAAACTGTCGGTTGCATACTGCGATATAAGATTTATACCTGCTGCAACTTGCAAGTCTGTTCCTGTTTCGCCTTGCACACGTACAGATCTGTCCAAAATGCTGTAGTATCTCGCATAGGTAGGTACATTTGAACAAGCATGTGATGATATGCATGTTATCTATCCTCAAATTTCAATATAAAATAATTGGAAATACAAATTTATACGTCCTACTAATGTATTACAGCCTCGGGTCATAATGACCCGAGGAACATCAATGTAACAATCATGCTTAAAAAAATAAGGAAAAAAAAATTATTAAAACAAACAAGCCACCTCATTTTTCAATGAATTAGTAAGGTCGTTAACTACGAAGTTTAGATATTAGTAAACAAAAAAGTTATCTAAACAACAATTTGATTTCGGGTCATATAGATCAGAAGGTAACAGCAGGGTTAGAGCATTGTTTTCAAAATCTTACATGTAAATATTAGCAATCGCAGGTGAAAGAGGTGAACCCATACGAGCTCCTTTAATTTGCTTATAGAATTGACCATTGTGTATAAGATAGGTGGATCAGTGCATTTGCATGCAGTGCGTAATTAATTTAAAAAACGCCCTTATGCTCTCAATAAACGTGATGATAGTTTACGTCTCCCAGATATATGGAAGAATCTAATTAAGAAGAATGATACTCCTTCAAGAATATTAATCACCAAATCAGAAGAGCAACAACAAACTGAAACAACAAAAAAAAAACTTCTCATAGACCCCTTACTCGTAGTAGAACACGCAATTTGACACGACCTATATTAAATTAGATGGGATAATTCACATATATGACACTTTACGATATAAACACGAGAAAGCCCAGAACATGAGTATTTATAATATATATATATATATATATATATATATATATATATATATATATATATATATATATATATATATATATATATATATATATATATATATATATATATATATATATATATTCTTCTGGATATAGGACGTCTAGTACACATATTCAAAAATAAGATTTTGTTATTTTATAAACCCGTAATACAAAGTTGGTATATATGTTACAGTCAAAGTGTACATTTCAGTGAATGTATGCATTAGCTAGCCAATGTATACATCTACTGATGTTTTTAGTTAATGTGTTCACAAAAAATAGAATGTAAGCTTTCACTGTATGCATTACCTAGGCAATTAATGCATTTACTACTGGGTGTCAGTCAGAGCTTCAATAATTCAAATATTCCAATTTCATAAAAATTCTATTATACTACAAAATACAAACATAGTAAATTTAAACAGTAATATTAAAAACTAAACTTTATTCTAAGTGGCTATATTATCTAAGTAATACCGTTGTAATAGGGCTGTAAACAACAGAAATTGCTAGGTTATGTCGCAGTATATTAACTGTGGTTATGTTGTCATTATGCTTTCACTAAGTGGAATCAGTTAATGTACACATCAGCTAGTAAAAGTTTACATTTGGTTTTTTGTGGATACTTTAACTAAGCATGTCAGTAAATGTATACATTACCTAGCTAATGCATACATTCACTGAAATGTATACTTTGACTGCAACAATATCCATTGGTACTAACTGTACTAAGAAGAATGGTAAGTATAGAATAAAGTATATGAACTCAATAAAATTATAGAATATTATAATAAGTAGGTATAAAGTAAAATAAAGTGTAGCCTTCAAATTACAAAATCTGCATAGAGAAATTAGTTACAATTTGTACTAACGAAAAACAAAACATAATCCTAAAACTATGAATAATTACTTCAACCTAATAATCTCTGTTTTCGTCTTCGTCCTCGTCTGATGTTTTGTTTGTCATTGCACAGTTGTCACATCTACGCTGCGAATGTTTTTGTCAAACGCTCTTACCACATGCTTGGCAAGATAGTTTTGATATATTATTTTTTCTTGACCCACAAATCAAGCAAAAACGACGTTTATTGGAAACGGCCTCTGTAGTGCTTCTATTTTCATTTTCTTCATCTCTGTATTTTTTTAGCAAAATAGACAAATCTTTTGGAAAATTTGGTATTTTTGCTCGTTCTCTCAAATTTTTATCAATCAATTGCATGGCCAGGTCTTTGAGATAATCACGCATTGGGAAGGTTTCCCCAGGATTATTCATTTGATAAATCCTCATCGAGTTGATCCCAGCAATATCAAGATTTCTAAAGAGTCATTGGCCATCTGTTAGTTCGTCTGGAAGTGAAGATTCGTGAACACATAAGATCAAGAGTGTCCACTCCTCCTTTCGTGGCATTGTAATCCATTATCTGAATCGGTTTCCCGGTTTCATTATCCACCTGATGGTCGCCATGTAACGTAGAAAGAACCAGTACAACCTTCTTCTTTTTTGCAGCCAAAGAGATAAAAGTTGATTCGTCATTACAACCAAATAAATGAATGCCAGCAACAAGATTTTTATTTTCCGACACAAATTCAGGTGGAATTTCAGCCTTATTTTTTCGCAGTGTCACTAGAAATGTCAAGCCAACCGATAATAAATATTGGGCCAACGGATAACTACTGAAAAAGTTATCTGTGGTAACGTTTCGATTCGTCCGCTCCAAAGGTTCAGTCAAGTTCTTCACGATATCCTAAGGTTTATTCGAGGTGACGCAAGGGCCAGGTGGTTGATTACCACAATACACCTGCATATTATACTTATAAAAAGTTTGTGAGTCACAGAGGGCGTAAATTTTCAATCCATACTTGGCCGGCTTTTGAGCCATGTATTAAATAAACTTGCAGCGTCCACGAAAAGCCACCAACATTTCATCAATAGTTACACTCTCTCCTATATTGTAGGCTGCTTGACAATTGCCAATGAATTTTGAAAGAAACTCTCGAATTGGAGCTAATCTATCAATTTTCACTCGCTCTTCACGAGCCCTATCATCAAAACGAAGAGATCTGAGTAACAAGCGAAATCGTCTTTCACTAAAATTAACTCTCAATATTATCAATCCTGTCCCGTCTTTTGTAAAAAATTCTGAAAAATCAGTACGGTTGCCACGTTTTACTCCAATTAGGAATAAAGCTCCAAAAACTGCCTTTATTTCTGACATTGAGGTCGGCTTGTAATCTCTCTCGCGTATCGGAGTCTCAGACAATTCTATACGTTCAGCTAGCCTTTTAGCAATAAAAATGTTTTTATAGTTGACTATGTCATCAATTATTTCCAATGAAATAATTTGAAGAAAACATTCAAGTTTTGATTTGCATTTTCTAGCCTCTCCCTTGGGACCAGAAATGGTTTTTATAATATTTTTGACCTTGTTTTTCTGGTAATCGAAAGAGGTTTACTAGCCCACAATGTATCATTATTTTTTTCAATGAAAAATGAAACGTTTTCGGTCTCACGTTGGTCACTGAGGACGGCCATTTCCTCGAAAAACGGAGCGTCGTCTAATTCAACCTCAGAGTCACTGCTGTGTTCATCCACGTGAATCTCTTGAGGATCAAAATAAATATCGTGTGGATCATCAATTTGCTCTTCTTGGATTCCTGCTTGAGGCTCTTCATCAGAACCCTGGCCTTTTACCTCTACAATCGCGTAAATGTGAATACCTGAAAGAATGAAACCATACTTACTAAAGACACATAGGTAACTACATACCCAATCAAGGTAAACAACTAATGTGAACAGGACAATAATGTAATATTATTAAAAGGTCCTTACTGCTACAAATAGTAGAGCTTAGGTAATAATAACTACCGATTAGGTTATGAAAGAACTACAAGTAAAAACGGATAAAATTGTTACTTACATATTGTACGGAGTCCGGTGAGAAAAAATCACGTCTTAGGGCGCTTGACGGTAAACTACCGGAATACGCGCCTGGCAAACTTTTAATCACTACTGAAGTTAAATCTCGCCGAACCAAGACAAAAATTTTTAAGACCTCTAGCGTCAAAGTGTCAGACTAGAGAATACATCTCCCTCTCACCTTCCAATGACTCGTCAAGGAACGATTACATGCACTCTAATGCCAATTACGGTAATCTACCGTGCACGCGCCCGGATGAAGGTTAATAATTTAATAGTAATTTGCAATAATTTGTTTCACCGTGTAACAGGCTTCTACGGAATTGGCAAAGTGTACGCATGCGTTGCGTCATTGCTCAATTAAAATATGTGCTGCCTGTAAAAAATTTCACCAACGATCTATTACTTAGTGAGTACAATCTTTGATTTTCTTTATTTAAAAATTAAAATATTTATGGTTATACCTGTTCATTACCTTTCCAGATATTGGTACACGTCGTCGCACAATAAACATACACAAATTCAGAAAATAAAACATAAATACCGGACATTAAAAAAATAATCAATGCAATATGATGGGATATGATAGCAAAATAAACTCCAATAAATGGTCACCTCAAGCTTGTTCCATATTGCCATTGGATGTAAAACTTCTTTCCATGTAACGATGATACTGCTTCCTGTTGTTAATGATACTGCTTAATTTCCATAAATTCATCCAGCTGCATTAACTTGTGATGAATCTTCTTTTTTTTTGTAAATACGTTGCACTTAGGTATTATGCACATGTACTTTTGTAGTAGCACTTTTATTTGCTTTGAATATTTAAATATTGTTTTAAATATTTATTAAATTATCGGATTAGAATTATTTTTATTCTTCCATAAAGTTTTATATTTAGTCTCACTTTTATTTTAGTTGCAGATTTGAAGTTACTTTTATTTTATAACCTCCATCACTTTCGAAAAAAAATAAACATCATATCCAAGACATCAGAAGAATTTTATTTACATAAAAAAAATGCACATCAACCGATGTTGATACAAGAATTCGAATTGAAACAATATAATAATGTCGAAAATTATAACTGGTAACCTAAGTTTTAAGATTTGTTATTGGTTATATCGATTGTTTCTGACATCTCAAACTCTACGTTGATCGCGGTTCACTTCCGATAATGTTAACGAACATTTTTAACTTACATGTAACGAATGCACTATAAGCACTATGACTTTTTAGTCACACTAAATTAAAATTATACAAAAGTAAGAGTCGTAAGAGAGCGAGAAATCAGGAGCAATTCCTTATATACTTTTCTCATTAATACCAAAGCTTTAATTTTTTTTACATTACATACAAAAGATCCTTGTATTTGATTGGTCTAAACAAAAAAATTAAATTAACTAAAACATATATTATGCCATAACTTTGTCAAATCAATTCGGATTTGCTTTTTAAATACATATTTGAAATCAGAGCAAAATTTTGCATAAATAGACATCTCACATGCTATACTTCGCTTCATGAATTTACATTTTGACAATTTACTACCTAAAATTACTAAAATCTAACAAATTTTATATTTTACAACTAAACTGAAGACATATTCAGCTTCTGCATAAAAAAACTGTATAAGAATACACTTATCTCTATCCATTTTTCATAGTTTTAACAAAATTTCTACTTCAATAGCTTAAATTTAGGTACATAACTCAATTTTTCTAAATTTATGTTTAAATTACATATTTAATGTCAAATTCTATGTGAAAATAAGGGAAACCTATTGTTATATGCTTTTATAATTTAATCTGAACTTACCTTATCCTATATAAACTATAAATTTGAAAAATTCTTAATTAATGTACTTAACCTAACTTTATATAGTTTAATTTTAACTTGCTTTTTAAACGTCTATATCGCTTGTAATGTTCATATAAAATGTTCCTATATATGTATGTAACATCAACACTGTTTTTCTGTACTCCATAGGTCCTAATTTTGTCTTTTCACACTTTCACAATGTTATTTATATTGTAAATATCACATTGCACAAATGTTGTTCAAGTTCTTAGCTATGTTTCTAAATCACTATAACTTCTTATGTACTTTTGGAGCACTTAGTTTGTAAATTACTAATATACTGTCTTCGTACCGTAACCCTTTTTATAGTTCGCAGAGTTTTATGCATTGTACCTATTACTATACATGTTCTCCACATTATAATTATTGTACTTCATGTAATCAATATTTGTTATCTATTCAAATTCTTAATTAAATTGATTTAAATGTGAAATTTCTTGTTTAACTTAAACGAAACTGAACGTACACACTAATATGTATCGTGTTGACCTTTTTTCCATGCTACTGCTGTAGCTCATTGCATTTATGAATATAACGTCATTGTGCAAACCCCATGAAGCCTGTTTTATTGAATCACAATCATATTTTTATACTCGTACACTATATTTTCTCATAACGAAGCGTATAACTTCCTTGACTTTATATGAACTCACATACTGTATATTATTTAAGCTCGATAAAACTCTACCCCCTCTGTTCGGAGAAGTAAAGTAAGAGTAAGAGAAGTGGCTGGGAATTATTTTGAAGTTCGTAACTCGACCGATAGGGAGCGTAACTGCTACGAAGGAAGATAAAATTTATGCTATTTAGACAATTGGGTGATCAGCTATAACTTTGAAAATATCATTTGAGGGCTTGAGTGATACCACATCACTTTGATTTGTGCAACTTTTCCGTATCTCTCATAATAAAGGAGGGGGAAGCCATGTATTTTCCAATATTTACTTTTCAGCATCTCCTGAAACACTTAACAGATGCGAATATTTTTAGTTACGTTTGAACCAGAAATTTATAGTACTTTAAAGGGTGTTTTTTGTTGGAGCGTTTAATTTTAAACAAATAACCTAGAGGGCGTTCTCTGCAGCGTTTGATTTATTTGGAAAAAAAATTAAATAGAATGGTACCGTTTATTTAAAAGACCGTTACGAGGCTTAAAGTTACCTAAATTTTAGTGAAACCCCCATCTCGATTTATACGAAAAAAATTTGAAAATTTGAATACTGCAATCGAAACAATTTACCTTGTTGGTGAAGACAAATCACCTGTCCATGGTAACCGCTAAATTGGAAAGATCACTGATTTGAAAATTGTCAAAAGTTGCATCTCAGAATTTCTGTGTCTTGTATGTAATCTTTTATACTTCTTTTTTTGCATACGCCATTTACTAACTCGGAAGCGTATGATATGTTGCGGGTTATTTCCAACGCTTCCAAAAAATTGTTCTCGAGAAGTGCTTTCAAGATTGGACAGGCGATTACCGGAAACTGGCAACGTTCAGCCGATTCAAGCACCTGCAAGAGTTCGTAGAGGAAAATATTATCAACGTTATGGCCTACGTGCAATACGATTTCCATCTTAAGTACAAGAAAAATTTCCTACGACTTCCAAAAGCAACTTTCCAAAAGGTTCTTCAAAACAATAATTCCAAGTTTACCAAAACTCTCCAAACTTTACACGATTTGCTTTCGGGGTTTGATCAATATGGACGGAATTGTGCGTTGGTACGTCGCCTCCAGTCTTTTTGTGTCTTTTAGTGCAGTATTCTATGCCCAATGTAATTTTCTGAAGTAAATATGACTATCATGAGCGAATTCAGATTAATGGAAACTATCTGTAGTTTAAAAACGGCTATGTATGTACCTAGTATATTTGAAGCGCACCTAGACCCCTTTACCTCTCCATTACATTTATACGCAAGAGTGTACCGATAAGCGTAGCATTAGTTCAACATTGGTTCAGTGTAGAACGATCTAATATCATAGTATTCGCTTCGATTAAGAAGGCACAATTAAAATATAATTAATTCGCATTTAGCCTAATCGACACTTTTGTGAAGAAAGTAAATGTAGGATACTAGTATAGTATACAGAATCACCAGTTGCGCAGTATTCACAGCACACGTCAAGAACAAACGGTATTTTTAATATCGTCCGCATTTGGAGTTAGAAATGACATTATTCTGTATACAGCACAAATTATAAAATAAAGAAGCGAGCAAAAATAAAATTTAAGTTCCTTTTTTAGTTTTTAAATCATAGCTTATCATCGCTATGCGCTTATATAAAATAGATCGTGGCTACTCTCATCTAATAAAATCGTTTTTAATTTTTTGTTGATACAATGTCAATTATTGTGTACAATAACTAACAGAGATATTTAAAATAATGCATTACCTGTGTTTCAATTACTTGTTGTTTACAATTACAGGGAAGATAATTATACAGTCCACCATTACAGGAAGGTATAATCATTTGTTTTGTAGTTAATGAATCAGCAAACTCGTTCGATGCTTTGGTAAAATAAATATACCAAACACTCGTAACCCTAAATTATTGGTCCATTTATTTATTTATTCCATAACTGTGAAAGGGTTTGAAGTAGAATAGAAAAAATATTGTTTAAAATAAAATAATTGGTACGAATTTGACATATTTTAACGTTCTACGTCATTATTTATTGTTATTTGTTTTTGGGATTGCATTGAAGTCAAAGATTGGTGCAGTTGACTTTTATACCGCAGGTGTGAGTTAAATGTTTTGTTATCTCTTCGTTTGTAAATGCTTTCGTTACCTTTAGAGCTAAAATTGTCATTACATATACAGTAATGTATTTTTTTGCATTGAATTATATATAATAATAATAATAATAATAATAATAATAATAATAGTAATAACGTTTAATATTCACACAGGTCAAGAACCCAAACAGAACAAATACAAATTAATAACAAATAATTCAGATGTTAGAATAAACAAGATAATTCTGCCACCTACTAAATCTATTCTATTGTAATCTACAATACTAACTTAATTGGGTTAAATATGCTTAACAAACAAATCGACAAAAACAAAACATTGCAAGCTTACCAGACAACTGAATAAGTAAAGTTAACAATAGTATGATTAGTTAATTGCGTCAAGCAGGTGTTTTAGGGGGCAGTTAAAAATGTCTACTACACTGGCTAGGCAGTTATAAGTATAGCTAATTTTGTACACAGGAGCGTTCTTTAAAACATTAGTTCTGCATTTAGGTACATAAAATGCCACTGTTTGCCTAGTTACAGTACGGGGAACAACAAACAATAATTGATTATGCAATATTGTGCAATCTATATAATCATATAGAAGTTTGTACAAGAATGCCACTATAATACGTTTCCTTCTTGTAGTAAGTGAAGATAAGTCGTACCTTTGAAGTAACGTATTTTGCGGGTAGCCTCTCTCAGGGTAAAAACCTTCTGTACGAAAGTGCATATATTTCAGAAAACGTCGTTGTATACGTTCAATTACCGCCTCATACTTTTTGTAGAAAGGATCCCAGATCAGTGCTCCATATTCTAGAATAGACCTTACTAAGGATAAGTAGAGTGATTTGATGGTAGAGATGTTCTTGAAATCTACACATGTGCGAATAATAAAACCTAGTACTTTAAAAGATTGTTTAACACCTTCATTAATATGCAACGAAAAACTGAACGCTTTCTCAAACATAACTCCTAAATCTCTGTGGGAGAGTACCTTTATTAAGGGTGTGTCAGAAATACAATAATTAAACGGAATAGTATTACGTTTTCTCGAAAATGTCATAGATTTACATTTAGTAACGTTTAAGTCAAGTTTGTTCAGCTTACACCATGATTGCAAACTGTTAATGTCCTTTTGAAGTGTAACACAATCCTCCTCATAACATATTTCATTGAAGATTTTTAGGTCATCCGCATATAATTATTTCTGAGAAGAGATATGCGTAGGAAGATCATTGATAAATATCAAAAATAGAAACGGCCCCAAGGTTGAACCTTGAGGAACCCCAGATGTAGGAACGAATAATTTCGAATCGTGACCATTATACGATACGAAGTGTGAGCGATCTGTAAGATAAGATTTAATCAGTTCTACTACGGAAAGGCTAAATCCATATTCAGATAATTTTTTTAGGATAATATAGTGATCAATTTGATCAAAAGCTATATGGACTACATAAACTATTGCTGAAATTGTTGCGTTGAAAACATATGTGAAATTGATTTGAATATGTAACTTTGTCGTATTACTGTCCACAGTGGCCCCCGAGTTAAAACAATTCCATGATTTTCCTAATATTTTGCTGAATACACTTGACACTATTTATCAGTAGTAGACCCAGATTCCAATAACGCGTTTTTTCTTATCTAGTATAAGCAAGCAAAATCGTGAAACAGCACTTTTAATTTAGTTCAAACCGAAATTTTCGCATTGATTACTGACGCACTCGATCAGTTGGATGCCGAAATCGGATCGCATTTGACTTTAATTAGTAGAAATTGAAATAGTCTTTTGACAACTATCTCTAGCCTTGCCTGGTAATGATGGTCACTCAAGGAACGTCGATTAAAGTGAACATCATTTACAAGAACCTTACTTCCAGAATTCAATCGGCCACATTTCAAAACCATATTTTCAGCCTTATCGATGAAAATCAGTGCTGTGACCTGGAAAAATACAGTATTTTACTTAGTTGTTTAACTAGTGAACCATTGAATATGGTTAAATCGATTTTCATTTGTGCAAACAATTACGCATTCGCATATCGTGCCTTATTAGATAGTCACTATAATTAACTCCACTTAGCTACAATCTACTGGAATAAAATTCACAATACTCCTGTAATAGCCACAGACGGCAAGTAGTTTAAGAAAGTTTATAGAGTAAAATTCATAAAAATTTTGGAGCTCTAAGATCTTGATCACTCCACTCTTAAGGAAATCGAAATCGAATTAGACGAAAGAACATTCCTACTCTTTCGGACATTGGAGATTTGGTAAATAAACATTGTTTGTTGCTAGAAGTTTTGGTGACACCACTTTCGTTAAATAAACTTCTCATAGTAAATTCATTTTAGTTAGCAAATGGCCTAAACCTTATTTTAGCGGACAATCCTAAAGCGTTTTTTGCTCCCAATCGTGTATGTTGTTTGCATGTCTTACATTTAAGGAGGAACACCCCGGGTTTTGAATTTGTCAAGCGCAATCCTCGATGCGTTTGTTCGTCAGACAAAAGGCTCGAACCTGTGATACTATAAATCACATTTTGTTGTATTATTTGACTCGGCCTTCTAGTCCAATCGCTCAACCTCTTGCTTGACATCATCGAGTCGCTCCGACCATCTGTACTTTTGGTATAATTTGAAGACAAAACTGATCGTTTTAATATTGCAAGAACGTTGATTAACTTAAGAAGTTAAGCTTCGTAAATTACCTCTAGTTTACTCAACACGCTTAGATTACCTGTTCAAATTTTTTGAGGCTCTACAAGCACAAATATTTAATTTGATGCGGAGAATCGTAATGTTTACCTACCTCGTGAAATTAGATTCGCGAATGTCCCTTGGTATCAATCGCGTACTTATCCCTTACACTAGCCGAAATAGCCCAACTCGATAACGAGAGTCCTTTTTATGCCCCTGCAAAAAAGGGAAAAATTCAGCCCCAGGTCATAACAGCCTAAATAGGAAAATCCTCCGGCACCTACCTGACCCAGCCCTCCGTATACTTTCCGTCATTTATAACAAATGCTTAACCCTCTCTCACTTCCCGACGCACTAAAAAGTCATGATACTAAAACCCCACGCTGACCTAACCTCACTCTCCTCCTATAGACCCATTTCCCTCCTGTGTTGCCGCGGAAATTGCTTCGAGCAGATTCTTGCCAGGTGACACAAGGACCACCTAGAATTCAACAACCTTCTTCCCAGCAACCAATTTGGCTTCCGTCTCAACCGAACGTGTTACGATCCCTTGTTGAAGCCGCTTACAGAGACCACCAGGGCATTCAATCACAAGCAATGCAATCTGGCTGTGTTCCTGGACATTAAGAAAGCATTCAACAGGGTCTGGCACATCTTCTCCTGCACAAGAGCCGCAACCTCAATATACACGACCCCTTCTCCAAACTCCTATTCTCGTATCTGACCAATCGGTCAGTTCGAGTCAAAGTAGGGAAAACCTTCTCCGATCCTTTTCAACCTACAGCAGGCGTACCGAAAGGCTCTGCCTTTGTCCCGATCCTATACACTACCTTCGCATCCGGCATTCCCGAAGTCTGGGCGGTTAATCGAAACAGCGAAACGGCCTTTCACCTCACATCGAAAACCCTGCGGAACTTCTCCAACTGGGCTAACCAGTGGAGAGTCTCCGTCAATCCCACCAAAACCCAAACTACCCTCTTCCGCCAACCTAATTACACTGAAGATAAGTTCCCAAAGCTAGCCACCAGAAATGTTTCCCTTACCCTAAATCAGGAAAGACTCCAACTCCAAGATGAAATCACCTACCTAGGAATCCTCTTTACTAGAACCCTCAATTGGCTCTCCGGTGTTAAAAAAACACTCAATTGGATTAGTTACCGTGCAAACCTACTGGGCGTCCTCCGGGATAGAATCAGAAGTTGCCACCCCAAAACACTTCTACACACTTATAAAACATACATCCGCCCTATTAGCGATTTCCGATCACCAATATACACTAATATAAACCCCAATCACCTTTGCTCTATCGTCTCCTGTGAACGCCGAATCCCCAGACGCATACAAAGGTTACCTCTCAGGTACCCTAGAGACCTTACAACACAACACGCAAACATTCCAACCACCACACACAGAATCCAAACACTACAGAAGAACTTTGCACATAAAATATTTGCGACACTATCCCTACCAAAGAGATCCTTACCACACCCTACAACTACCGTTTTCCCCAATTCCCACGAAGAAAACCTAAATTAAAATTCAAAAATAGAAGATTCCCTGGACAACATCCCATATGCCCTCCGCATCCCTACGTCTATTCGACGACGATCCAGCAAGAAATTAGAATGTCCTAATAAGCATTATTCACAACACAAGTCGACACAGCTCAATCTTCAACATCGTCCGTGTTTGAAATTGCAAATTGTAAAATTCCATGTATAACACAAATTAGAAAATTAAGACGTATTACTTTCAAAATAAGCAATAATTTGGTTAAAGATTATTTTCTCGTAAATCTTAGAAAAGGCCGGTAATGAGGATATCGGCCTGTTATTGCCAGCACCTTTCTTATGTGAGGGTACAACAGCTGCTACTTTTAGGGCATCTGGAAAAATACCGTCAGATAGTGCATCATTAATTAATTTAGTAATACATATGTACAATCATTTTCAATTCATTATTAAACCATTTGATATTATTATCTCGATTACGCACTTTTGACAACCCTTCTGGAAACTATATTTTGAAAGCTTCACAAAAACTACTCAGAAATATATTAAGTTTTACATTACTGTTTAAATGTGTCTCAGAAAATCCCAAGAACATACACTTAAAATCCTAAATAAGCAAGCAATACCCTTAGAAGTTATTGGTATATGTAGTGTAGTCCATCAAACAAACATTAATATGTGACCCAAATGGTCAAAGAGACTGGTGTTTAAAGGATTTGACGAAAAGCTGTACTGAAATTCATAAAATTACTGTCAAAATAGTTGCTTTTTCCTGTAGAAGCTGAAATAGTTTTTAAAAAACCGAAGGAACACATCATATCACTTAGCTGTTTAGCATTATTGTCTGCAGTGTTGAAACGAACGTTAAAATCTCCAGTTATTATTACTTTAGGATAGTGAATTACGTACAATAAGATTTCTTCGAGATTTTAAGAAATTACCCAAAGGAGAAAGATAACATACCAAAATTACTACGTTGCTTCACCAACCCCTTTCGCGTACATTGAGAAGCCGCAAACACAAAGAGAGTGAGCCTTTACCTACATCCCTATAAAGGTTGACTTAAGCAGCATTAATGACTCACAATCTTCAATTACATATCCCTTAAATCGCTATTAGCCAACCGTACAACCTCAACAGTTTAAATCATCGTACGCGCTAAAAACAAAGACACATCGACAAAAGAAACAGAGAGTTACGTCACAAAGAAACATTTCACTATGCGCAAGATCTCACGCTACCTTATCAATCAATCTTGATATCCTCGTCAAAGAATTTACTTTCGAAAACCAGCCTTAAAATAACGTCTATAGAATTCAACTTCTTTGTTTAATTAAAACAAGTTTATCAAAATGGCCCGACTGACTGACGCCCAAATGCAACTATGCTTCATACAAAGTAGTAATTTTAATACTGAATATAAATTCCCAATAATGATTATTACCAATACTTAAAATAACGAGAAATAACTGTTATTTACACAAAATTAATCCAACATCTCCCTTACTGAGATAAGAATACCCAGGTGCGTTTACAACAGGCTTCAATTAATTAAAGGTGGCCAAACAAATAATACGTATATCACCCTTATGGAAATGTAATTCTAAATTTTAACAAAAAAACCCAAACATTTACAAGCAACCAAAAACAACTTTATACCCATATTTTATATTTCTTAGGTAACGTTTCATTTAGTCGAGATGGAATTTACTCATTTAATTTTAAATACCCCATTCTATCTTAACCATAAAAAAAAAACTTTTAAACAATTTCAATCCTCAACACATTAACACTTGGAAACAAAGCATTTTGAACCTATTTATTTTTAAGACCGAAATTCGAAAAAACGAGAAAAAAAAAAGTTAGCTGGCGCACATTACTTAAAATTTTCACACCCGGAGACAAACCCTATATCGACTACTCCACGACGTCAGACAAGTTTCTATAGCTTCAAAAGCACATAACATTCTCCCCTACTAAAATATTTTTTCACTTCCGAGACTAAAATAGATACTTTGGTCTCTGTCTACAGGGACTAAAGTGGGTGATTTATTCCCTAGGAATTAAATATGGACTGAACCCTCTAGAGAGTTCATTTACAGATGTCAAAATTCAAATATTTTTTATTAATTTTTTTACGAAACATTAACATTAATATTATTACAATTAATAAATATCGGACGATTGATTTCCGAAACGATACTGCTGGATGTAAGGTTGAACACATTTTCATATGAATCAGTGCCTGTGGGCCGTTCAGATTGGCAAGAGAGTCCTGGGAGTGAGGTAGCTGGTGTTTTTTGATCTTACCTCCAAAAATTTTTTGGGCGATAAGGTTCTTATTATTCAGGGAGTTTTCCACATACCCTTCTGCAACAGTTGCAGACTTCCATCCCCCATGTTTTTTTAAAACGTCAACAGTCGCACCTGAATCGGCTAGTAGAGATGCAGTTTCGCCGCCAACAATGCCCTGTATATGACAACGCATCTGGTAGGTTTAAGAATGTTGCAACTTTCTTGGGCAATTTTCCAAATACATTCTTTCCTACAGGTTGCACTGTACACTGCTTGTTAACGTAACGATCAAAAAATCTTGA
This sequence comes from Vesta saturnalis, assembly GCA_036346205.1. Taxonomy (NCBI): domain Eukaryota; kingdom Metazoa; phylum Arthropoda; class Insecta; order Coleoptera; family Lampyridae; genus Vesta; species Vesta saturnalis. The sequence goes on from JARFJB010002322.1 coordinate 444,371, forward strand.
ATGGGGAGTTTCGGCTTATCTCAATGACATATATTTCTTGCAGATTTTTGTATAACTAATGATAGCTTTATCTGAATCTTTCACAACTAAGTTCCTCTCTGTTCCATTTTTGGTAGCTCTAAAGTTAAAAAGAAGTCTGTTGCCCAAACCAGTCACATCATTAATTGACAATTCGACTAATTCAAGTCCTCTACAAGCCCCTGCCACACCAAATATGAGTGCTACCTAAAAAAAAATCATTTTTGAAAGTAGGTACAATGATTTTTGGATATACTCACTTTTTTCATTAAAAATGTGTCATCTGAAGCTTCCTTTAGAAACGTGTTAATCTGTTCTATGGTTAGTGCCTTTGACTTCTTCGCTTTGTAACCAAAATTTTTCCTTTCCAGAAGCGTCGTCAATTTGTGGAATTTACTTATATCAACATTATGTTTAACGTTGAGCATAGTTTTTAACATTGAATACTGGGCCCACAATGTAGAAGCAGCAAATTTGTTTACCTTTCCATTAAAAAATACCAGCAAAGCATCTTCGTTAAAATTTGTAATTTTCTTTTCACAGCACCACTTTAAAAATATATCATACTCTTTATCGTAAATTTTACGAGATTTGGAAGGCAGTAGGTCTTATAAAGCCTCTTCAGCGGTTTTTTCTATATCAAATTCGTCGTACATATTTATTACCATTTTGTAAAAATTTTTTCAAATATGGCTACCGCTGTTTACTAATTCCCATGTTAACCGACTGTTTTTTCTTTCAAATAGCAAGGTTTCCAGATAATTTTATACAAATTTGTCACATTGACACGAACAAATTTGGACTTATTTTACATAAAAAATAAATACTTTGGAAGTGCAGAGAATAGCGTACACACTCCGGGACCAAAGTGCCTAAATCCCACTCGCGGGATTAAATGCTGCACTTGGTCCCTCTATATATAATATACTATTCAAGGTTCATTGTTTGACGATTATGCTACTATATTTTCTTTATTGACACAACTGATATGTTTTTGACGATAAAGCTAAGTGAGAATGCACCAACGTTGTCTCAAAAGTTTTGGTACAAAACATTATATTCAGTTTTATAAACAAATATGTTTGATATAAACTTATACTATCAAACATAATTAATAGACTTACAATTAACAAAATTGAAAACTTAAATTAAATGAAGTGGTCAGTGATTTTCAACAAGACGCAATTTTCTGCGAACATCTCGCATAAGGTCTTAGACGGCTGTAATGCCTATCTCTCGAATTTTTCTGTAAATTCCCCGTCTTAACTGTTCCTTATTTTCGGGCCACAATCCTCCATCATAAACTTTTCTACTCAAAAGTTTCCACTATTCTTCTATTGGGTGGACCTGAGGTAGATTACTGGGATTTCCGTTTCGTGGTACGAATGGTACATGGTAAGCGTTGAGAGAGTTCTGAGTTTTCCTGCGTAATGGCATGTTGCAAGGTCTGGTCAAAGCATTATATCGCCTTCAGTAGGATGTTCATTAATGAAATCGTTCAATGTAACCAGACAATTCCGAATACAGCGCTTACTATCCAGTGCTTCGCCTCTTATAGAAATCGCGAATAAGATTAAAATTTTATCAGCAAATATTGCCTTTTCTTCATATTTAACATTCTCTGGGCAGTTTTCCATGTTATCAATATAGAAACTATCATTACCCTTAATGTCTAAGTTACTGAGAGCAAAATATGTTTCCTTATCGATAACAATGACTGTTGTTGGCAAAATGTATCCGCCTTAATGCCCATCAACATGGTGGAATCCGTGCCAACTGATTTGGCGTATATTTTGGACATTTTTTTCTTTTTCGATATTCTTGACCATTCCTAATCAATTCCCGCCAAACTGTACCCTTAGAAGTTCTATACTCTCTTCCTAATTTCCTGACCGACATTCCAACTCTATTTGTTGGTCTTCTTACTAACCTGTCTGCTCTGGCTTGGGTAAAAGATCTGGGTCTTTCACTTTTTGGGATATTTATACATGGTATACCTTGTTTACAATCCAATAATGTGCGATATATAGTTCTGCGGGAAATATATTGATTTTCGAATATGCTAACGATTTCACGCTTAGGTATTATTTGCCTAACTAGACTGTAAATACGTTAACGAAAATATAATTTGTAAGCCATTTTAGTGGAACTGATTTCTAAAGCTGAACTGTCAAAGCGAAGACAATATACTAAAATAATTTTTGTTTCCAAAGCGAACCTAATATTTGACTATTCTCGCGTATTTTACATCCATTGGATTTTATGCCAAAACTTTTGAGACATACATTATACTTTAGATATTACAACCTCAATTAAAACGAATACTATACAATGGCATTGGTTAATACAATAATATGGTGTAACAAATACAAAGAAACAGTCAATGCTCGCCATAGAGTTAATTGATTCTAAAACAACAAGATTGAAAAATACATGAATAGTCTAGTTACATTAAATTTGTGTGGTTTCATCGCCTGTTTTATTATAACTCACTGATCATGGTATTATGCATATTTACATTAACCCATTACGTCCCAGTGGTGCAAGTATGCATGAACATTTTCATTTTCATTTCGACACTGCGTAATAAATTTTTTGTGAAACAACCGTGTTATCCGTTTCTCGCAACACCCCTACACACAATGAAAAAAACTTATTCGTAAATTAGAACCCCAAATGGGATATTATTATCTTTCAAAATTAACTGAAAATGTCTTTCAAGGCACGCACTCTATTGACTGTAATAAAATCGATTTTATTGTAAAATTGTGCTTTGTTGGGTATGTGTACCAGATGTCCATTAGTGTTCCTTCCTAAAACGGCCCACATTTTTACTTTAGTTTGAATAACAAAGAAATAGGTAGCAATAGAATGTGGGTGCTGCATTTGTGCACCACTGGCACAAAGTTTCAAGTTTGGCACGTTTTTGGTCAGTTGTTGATAAGTTTTCAAAGCGTAACGACATTACCAATTCAAAACTCTTTATTTTGTGGTTTTTGTGATATCTTTGCATTGAAAAATGTTTATGAAAAGATATTTGACTCAACAAGAGTTAAGTGTTGCCCCACAGGACGTTATTGATGAACTGGAACAAGACAGGAATGAAGGTAATTATAATTTCTAGCTACAAAATTTTCATTTGTAAAATAAAAAAACCACTTGTAATGATAGTACCTAATTTTTTATATTTTTAAGATGCCATTGATGCAATTTATAATCCTCTGGACGTTGATAGCCTAACAGATGATGAGAATATTGATGATGAAAATTATTCATCTGAAAATGAACCGGCTCATATCGCTGGTACATTTGAACTCCATGTGCCAGATACACGGAACGATCTAGTGCAGCATGACAAGTGGAGTTCGTCAGACGACGAAGATTTGGCTTCTAAAAGGCAACGGTTAGCCCCAGTGCGGTCACCAAAATGGAAAAAAGGAGAAATTGAATACACACATTCGCCAATTTCAAAGGAATCCTCTGCTAAAGAGGGGATTCAAAATGAGTTGGCTGGAAGAAAACACCTTTAGAAATATTTAGTTTATTCTTAGACGAAGTAGTGCTTATGGTAGATTTTTCTATAAAATTTGCACATGATAATAATCGCCAAGATTTCAATCTCACAAAAGACGATTCGATGAAATTTGTGGGTATTTTACTTTTCTCTGGTTATCGTACGCTGTCCCAAATTCCGTTAAGTTGGTCCACTCAGGAAGATAAAGGCATTGACATCATAAAAAGGTGCATGAGTCGAAACAGATTTCAAAGTATAAAGCAAAATTTATCGGACAATGATAATCTTGATAAAAATGATAAATTTGCTAAGGTACCACCATTTCTAGATATTGTCAATTAAAAAAATTTGCAGTTAGGCGTTTTTGCATTCAATTTATCAATTGATGAGCATGGTACCTTATTATGGTAGACATTCGTGCAAAATGTTCATAAAAAGGCAAACCTGTAAGGTTTGGGTTCAAACTTTGGTGTCTTTGCTGATCTAATGGTTATCTTTTCTATTCTCTTCCATAAAAAACATTCAAATTTAGGTTTAGGCGGTGATGTTGTTAAAGATTTTTTATCAGCGATTGAAAATCCCTTCTCACATAAAATTTTTTTGACATTTGAAAAATAATGGCTTTTTTGCTAGCGGAACAATTGGAGAAAACAGAACAGATGAACAGTGATCACAGCTCTTGATAGCTCAAAAACAATTTCAAAACTCGAACGTGGATCATACGATGCAGCATTTGACGATGAAACAAAAATATCTCTTGTTCGTTGGAACTAAAATTCTGTAGTAACAATTTGCAGCAATGTTTTCAACGTCGAACCAATTACCCGTGTAAAACGTTATAACAGAAAAGGAAAAAAAAGGAATTTTTGTAAGTCAGCCCAACGTTGTTTCACAATACACCAAATTTATGGGAGGTGTTAACTTACACGATAATGGGATAGCTAATTATCGGCATCGGCGGTGGTGGCCAATTTTTCGAAATTATGTAGACAGCATTGTTGTAAATTCTTGGAAGTTGTTCAATATGATCAATAAAGGAAAAATGTCACTATTGGACTTTAAATCGTATATTGCTTTACGTTTGCTTACAACTACACGAGCACTTATACCAAAAAATATTTCGAGTACTAGCGCAGAAGTTCGCCTTGATAATGAGAACCACACGATAACAGAGCTTGTAAATAAGACTACAAGGCGATGTAGAGTGTCGTAAACATACAATTTATATTTGTAGAAAACATAATCAACATTTACATGTTCAATGTTTCGAACAATATCATAAAAAATAAATTTTGAGAAACGGTTTCCCCCAGTGGTGCGTTTATGCACCAAACCAAAATTAAAAAAAAATTTGTTATTTTTGTTTGATTATTTGCATGATTTGAATTAGTTTTTAAGAATTTTGAACATTTCAAAATATGTTTTTGTAAAAACGTGCAATAGTGTACTTCTCCTATCCTACCAGTGGTGCATATATGCACCAGATTTTTGTTTATTGGCGTCATTAAAATTTTTTTGAATAAATATGAAAAATATATTTTCAAAACAATAATAAATCGTTCCTGAAATGGATAAAATCATTAATCAATTTTGGAGACCCTTGGGATTTAATGGGTTAAGCGAAAATTTAATAAAAAAAAGAAATGTCTCCAGAGACATCATTACACAAACAAAACTGCTTTCAATTCAAAATCACCATAGCACATTAATTTAGAATCGTAAGCTTTTGATAATTATAATTATGGTCTCTTCCAAATTAGGCAATGAAATGTACAACAGCTGTAAGCGTTAAGGGGTGTACGGAAGATAGTTTTTGATACTTCGGAAGATGTTTTGGGAAAATGTTCAGAGTCTAATACCAAAATGATGTGACCTGAGGTGTTATGCTACAACCGCCACTTTCAAAACATGGAAGAGTATGCTGGTTTTTAATAAAAAATATAGTCTAATAAAGTAGTGTAAAGAAATTTTTTAATTATAGAAAGAAAAAAGAAATACATTTTATCTGTACCATTTTTAAGCACAATAATAGAATTTATGAAATGGAAAAATTGCATTATACTGCAGCCATTTTTAACATTAAACGAGCGAGAGAGATTTACCTAATTGATACCGTTCCATTTAATATGTCGTTATAAACAGCGCTTGATATGAAGTAGGCATACACGTGCTTTAAATAAATATTGACAAAAAATGACTTCAAGTTATAAAAATCAAAATGAATCGATCATAAGCGCTGAGCTTCGAGGGGAATTTCAACAGCTCTTCAAGATATAGCTGCCGCAATCTTCCAATATGATACCACTCGATTATTTTTGGAACACTATTACGAATAAACTTAATTGAAAATTTTATCTTAAATGGGATTTTTGAGCCCTACTATAAGAATATATCTGAATTCTCATTTTATCCTCTAATAGAAGGTGAATGAAAGTGAAAGTAGGTACTTTACATATAACGATAATAAAGTACATTGTGTGTTCTAAATATGCTACATACGTAAGTTGCATTAATTGTCATTTAAGGAACTTAACAGCTATTAATGTCATCCCTTAGAGAGTGAAATAATTATGTAACATATATAAAAATAATATAAATGAAAGTTTTGTATAATCTATAGTCTCGAACATTTAGCAGCGCAAGCCAAAAATAAACTTTTTATTCTATAACCAATACTTCAAAATAGTAAGCAGCAAGCAGGTAATACGAGAATACACAATATTTCAAAGAGTATTAAGAGTATTAATTAGCGACATTAAAACGAGACCCCTAAGTTTGAAATGATGTGATAATATTGCTTAACAATTGTCATTCAACATATTTATATTGCAGTCACCTTAAAATTTTCTAGTACCTTCGTGAATTGCTTTTTCACATTTTCTAACTTTATACTAGGATTGAATCGATTTAGGTTATAAATACTTGTCACGGTGAACGTTTTTCTTCCATTATGAATTCGACGTCTCAATGTTAAATCGACAACATGTTGTCAACTAAAGTGCCCTTAAATTTTTTTATGTGCTACCGCTTTAATTTTAGGAAAAAGATATGTTTAATTCTTCCTGACGATTTTTTTATTTCCCATATGTGGTATAAGCATTTATTATTAAATATCTTGTTTGTCATTGTTCGTGCATATTTTGCGTACTTCTTGTCGAGATTCTTTTGTTAGAAAAATTGTATGACATAATTTTGTGGACGTATAGGTAAATAATAAATAGGAAAAAATGGAAATTGCAGATGTAGCAATTACTGACAACATCGTTTCAAGTAAGGGTATATAAAGAACCATAGGATTTGTGCAAAAATGATGCCAAAATGATTAATGTCAGAATGATGAAACTGGTTTTCAGTTAAATCTTTTTTTTTTGTTAAATTTTGTTTACAAGTAAACATCTTTGGTTCACGTTAAACGGGTTTTGTTCCAAAATGAATATATACCTGGCAATTACGAAAACAGAGTCCTAGAGAAAAAATGTTTGTAGCTGTCATTACCAAATGGTCCAGCCAGTGTTAAAACAGTTTTATTTTAAAGAAATTACCTCTTGGAGTTTTGTCATGAACTTAAATCTTTATGAAAATCTGATTCTGAAATCTTCGTATAGGGTTGTCGTAGAATCAGTCGTTTTTATCAATTGACATAATCGCGTTTAGATCAGCATGTTGTGTTTGGTCTTCATAATAGTAACATTAAAACAATATTTATCAGAAAAACGAAAATATTAATGCATCACGTACTTTAGAGAGAATTAAAGGAGCTATAACATTCTAATTTTATTACTCGGCTTAGATCCGTTATGACCTCACACCGTATAATAGTAGAAACGAGTACGGAGTACGTCGCGATCAAAAACGGGTGCGTCCATGCCCGCTTTCACTTTCTTGATTGTAATTGGTTCTTGTCTTGGCCTTAACCCACACCTCTGATTGGAGACCCGAGACCAAAGACTTGCAAGCCACACCCACTTTTAGCTTCTGGTTTTTTAACAAGTAATTAAAAAAATTACATTAAATAAAACACGCTTAATAATTTACATAATTATACTTTGCAAAATTACATTGTGACAATTTGAGTTGCCTATCCTAAAGACACTTGATATTAAAAACATTTTTAATTTAAAAATTATCATAAAGGTCAATCTCAAGAAAACCGGGTTAAAATTTTCAGTATAGAATGACCATATTGTTGTTAGAGTTAAAAGAGAGAAGTTGGTTAAAACTTTATAGTGGGGATTTACACTTTAAGCTGTTTAAATTGCTATTAAGATTAAAAGTAATTTGTACTAAACCGTTCTTCCGTTAATTGGATTAAAATCATTTGTCTTATTTCGAAGCCATAACATCTGGGTAAGCATTATTTTATTTTCTTCATTTGTCGCAATAAAAAATCAATTACATTGTTTTATCTTTTAAAAAAAGGCCTACATTAATAACTTTCCTTATCGTAGCGTCACTATTCACCAGATCGTCATTTTAATGTTTTCTCTGTATAACATAATGGTAATGGGCGTAACGAATTAATTTGGGTTAGGCATCGTTCGTACATACTGTACATCGTAGGACCTTTAATGTAAGAACGGCTGGAATTGATCAATCCTCTACACTCCGTTAATTGCGTGTTGATATTGTTCGGGTTCTATAAACTCAAATTGATAAAACGTCAACTAAAGATTTGAGATTGTTTTTATTTGTACTAATCTGGTAAGCTGTGCAACGAAGGTAGCAGAATCCACGTTAAACCAGTAATTCTTTGACTATTCACGGCTTGAAGTTTGTTTATCTGTTACCAGGGACGTCAATTACCAAAGTAAATAGTAGTACCATTGCCTTGCTTACCTGTAACTATTATTAATATTAGTTAATAATTAGTCATAAGTTGAGCTATACCTACCTTCACAATTGAACTTAACCTTCACTTTACATACGGTATTAAAAATTGATGTGAAGGGTTATTTGTGATTACTTATAGTGATTATTGGGGTTTTTGATAGTATCTTTTAATATAAACTTTGTTAGAAATCAATTTACTTACCCTAACCGTATGTGTTCAATGTGACGAAATTACATTGTTGTGTAGAAATTTAATTTACTGTCACAGGGCCTACTGTTGATTAGTTCAAACGCTATGACCGATCTTTTTGCGAGATAGTAGCTATAGGGTGCGTCGCAAGCGCAAGGATCGGTACGACGTATTCGGCTTAGATTAGTTACATGGAATTCGGTTAGGTTACGTAGCAATTGCACACTGTAATTTAATTAAGTTTGTTAATAAGGCGAATACCCCTAACTTTATTCGTGTTCTTCTTTTTTGCATTACTAATTAATCACATGGAATTATCCAAATATTCTCATTTTTTTCGACTCGTTGTGGCGGTCTAAAGGGCCTGGCACCTACTAAATAAATACGGTTTAGCCCCATCGTCTCTCACATCTTGCTAGTATGAGTATTACCTACGCTCAGACTGAGTTGGATGGATTCCATGCTACCCTCCCACAGCGAAGTTGAGTTATTTTTAAGCTGATTCGTTTCGTAGGAGTATGCATTAGTTGTCATACCAGCTTCTGCTTGGTCTTTGGTACTAATCTAACTCCAAATCAATGCGAAGAATAAGTCGCGCCCACTACACGTTTATAGCTTCTGATTGACGGTTAAGCCACCCGTATTCTGGTTGGTCACTTAGGAATAAAACATGTTATTTAATTGGGGGCCTAAAACTTTGTGTTCTAGTTGGAGCTTTGTTTGCTTGTCCGTGCTGCTGTCTAGTCGTGTGACCACTCAGCTTATAGGTCACACTCCATAAAACGTGGTCCATCGGTGAGTCACGCTTTATTCGATAAAACATTGGTGTGACTGGACAGCTTGTGGGACACGCTTTATTCGATAAAACATTATTTGGTACACGGAAGGCCTTATTCATATTGGTTCTGTATGTTGGTCCATGTTGCATGTATAGAACCATAATCTGAAATGATAGCTGTTTTCTGTAATCGCAAACATTTAAATGTTTAAGAATCCGATAACGATCAGATTCAAAATTTAGTGCTATATGACGAACTGGATATTAGCCGAAAAACATTATGTTAGCTATGCCACAGTATGCAAATATCAGAGTGACCTACAAGTTTAGTGATTTCTAATTTAAGGTGCCTTATTTCCTGGTGTTGACGCAATTTCAAAGATCTGCTAATGGAGTTCTATTGTAACGTGAATAACTTTATTTCCCGTGTTTTAGTCCACACTCACAATTGTGTGGTAAATGCTGTGCATACATACTATTTTTACTCTAAGTAAAAATCCTATATTACGCCATTGACCCTTTTATATTATTCTAATTAATTTTCTATTTTGTGGGTATAAATAATTAATTAACTCATCGTTGTGTACTTTTATTTACTTATTTCTACAAAAACTTAATAACACAATTATACTCATTCTAATTTCATTTCGATTTTTACTATATAGTGGTATTAAGTAGAACCTAATTTTATTAGAGATAACATATTCCATAATCTGATGAAGTGAAAGACACATGCTTCGAATTGTCTTCGTTCAATATTGATTAAAGAAACCAAACTAATTGGGCATATAATCTACGGCATTATTTATTTTGAGTAAGGACTACTACGTATTCCTTCATCAACGAGCTGGGAAGTAAAGCTTTCCCTTCTTGTTCTGTTACGCATGTGGTAAGTAAATTAATTTATTATATATTCTTTAAATACACATCTGATGTCTGAAATTGCTTTATGACCTTTCTGTGCCACTAATGATACCAAGTTATGGGCATACCGTCTAATTATTTAGAAAAATAACATGTACAGTTGTTACTGAATATACATGGTTATATTCATGATTACTTACTGCAAATGTTAACTCCATCATTTACCTACTACTGATATATACCTATGATTATAATTAATACAATTATAATCGGTTACATCGAGAGAGATTAGTCTACAATTACAATCGTTTCACCTGACGATTGTCCAAGCACTAAAATTATAAGTAATTATATAACATTAATCTACTGCTTATTTGTACAAGTGGAAATTGTGTAACGAGTATAGTCGTTCCATTTGAACTATTTTGTTATACTTATCAGTCCGTTAGCTAGAATATTGAAATTTAGTCAAATAAACCAATTTTTCATATAAAATTTACTTCCAGATTCTCTAATCATATATGTGTGTGCTTGTATTTAGTTACTCTTAACCGTTGTTTACGTATTTTCTGTCATTGTCATTTTACATCGCTAAATATGCAGTGGCTCTTGTACCACTACGTTTGTTAACAGTTGTGGTGGCTCAACTACAGATAGAGTTCTGCATTTATAAACCATTTTACTGTAAGTTTTACATCGTATCTATATAAGTTTTTAAGCCTCAGTTACGATAGAGACTTTGTACCACGAGCATTTCTTTTTCACTATTATTAACTTTGGATCCAGATAATTTCTGAGAAAGATCGGCTAGTTTGAGGTAAAATTACGTACATTATAGTACGTTATGCATTACCATTTGAACTCAACGATCAAATTGTTTTAGTTTTACTTACAATTATTGTGTCGAGTAAACAATAATTTCTATAATTTACAATTACTGTGAAATGATACTGCTTTCTGCAGAATTAAAATATCGATAATGTAACTACTTTCAATATCTCGTTTGTTGAAGTAGTATTCGTCCTAGTAATCCACAGTTTACATTAATTGCGTTGTTATTGGATAAAACAATTATGTGGGCAACTTGAAACTGGAACACCCTTTCTCTTAATTTTTAGGGTTGGTTTTAGAAAATGTATGAGCATACTATTAATACTAAAAAGGCATACCACCATTTGCACTAATCTGGTGCAAATAATAAATTTTCTAGCCACGTATCCAAAGTGCCCTAATTACTTCGATAGCTGTAAGGGTATACTTGCTATATTATGCTGGTTCAAAGCCATAGATATAAAAATCAGCCTCGTTACAATGTTTGGACAATTCCAAGATTTAGCACCTTTGGAAGCATTTCAAGTATAACTCCTGTAAAAGGACCTTATTTTAAGTACTGGGGCTATAATCTGCTATAAAGACATTAGATGTTGGAACTCGGTCACAAGGTTCTTAGATGTTTGGGGCAATTTCAACATTCAGGATCTTAGATGTTGGGGAATTTTAAGGATCAACCATCCAAAAGGACCATAGATTAAGGTTAAACCCAGAAACTTAAACTCTGGGAGAATTTCAGGAATTATATATACAAAAGTGTTGAGGCTGCAGTTACCAAAAACATCTTACATGCAACACATTTCAATCTTTTATTTTTCAAATGGTACATTCACGCTCACTCCAAAGAGACCTTATTCGAAGACTGTAACTTATCGGTTTAGCTAAATATAAACAATACTTTCTTAATCTTAGATGTAAAATTCTTACTTCAAGTGGTTACGTTTTGATAACCTTTTGGATATCAAATACATATTTTATGTTATTGCAGCATTCTATTAATTTAGTTCAAAGTATAAATATGATATGGGACATCTTGCGTCCGATTTCGGCGTTGGGACGTACCGATTCCAGAATATTTCTGCGCAGGATGTTTCCGCAGTAGCACGTAAGGGCACCAGGATGTTTCGGGAGAAACCAATGAATTATATTTATTACGTAATCTCTAAAGAATATCAAGGACAAATTCGAAACGCATGCCCACTTGGCTGGTGTATTTGTGTGTTTGTGTGCGTGCGTGTGAGTGTGAAAATGAGTGTGAGTGTAAGTATGAGTGTGAGTGTGAGTGTGAGTGTAAGTGTGAGTGTGAGTGTGAGTGTGAGTGTGAGTGTGAGTGCGAGTGCGAGTGTGAGTGTGAGTGTAAGTGTGAGTGTGAGTGTGAATGTGAGTGTGAGTGTTAGTGTGGGTGCGATTGTTAGTTTGTGTGTGTGTGTGCATACGTGAGTGCGGATGTGCGTGCATGTAAGCGTGCGTCGGTACGTCGGTGCGTTCCTGCGTTGGTGCGTGCGTGCGTACCTGCGTGCGTGTTGGTGTGTATACGTGGGTGTGTGCGTAAATTTGCTTGTTGTTTTTGTTGATTGGCGATTAGCTATTACATGTTTAGTTTGTCTTCTGGGTTGGTATGGGTGGTTTGTATTTACATGTGATCCAGTTTGCTTGTTTGGTATATGGTTAGGTGTTTGTGTGCTTGTTTGCATGTTAAAATAGTTTGCTTAGTTCCGTTAGTTAGGACGTTTGTGTTGTTTACTTGTTCGCATGTGTAATATTGCATTCTTACTTTCTAGTACTATTAGTTTGTTGGCATTTGGGTGTTTGTCGACGTATTCGTTGGCTAATTTGCTGTTGTTTGAGTGTTTGTATGTGTGAGGGTTTTTACTTGTTTGCTGCCTTCTATATTGGCTGACTAACCTTTCTGAATATTCTGAGTCAGTGTTTCAGCTAAGTTTTGAGATTTGTGTTTGTATGTTTACATGTTTATTTGTTCGTGTGTTTGAATGGTTGCTCATTTGCTTGTTCGCACGTGTGTTGGTTTTCGTGTTAAACAGTTTGCTTAGTTTCTTTGACTTGCTTGTGTGTCTCCATGATTAGTAGCTTCTATGATTTTTGGAGTATTTAGCCAACTTTTAAAATGCATCATTTGTTACGTTCACTTTCAGGTTATACCACAAGATACCGTTGTAGGTTTACGTTTTTGCATCTGTTGCGAGATACTTAACGGTTAACTACAAAATTAATTCTGGTTTAAATTGTGTTGCACGGTTTACGTTTTATGCGCCTGGGTGTATATGTGTATCTTAGTACATTTGAAGCATGCATGCTAAAGCACTTTTTGTGAATATATGGAAAACCTAACCCTACGCCATAAATTAGAGCTACTCTAAGAATAGCGCAGTTTTGGATAAATTTCTTTTTTAAAGGTTTTGTGCGGCCTTTAAGATAAAATAAAGAATAAACTTTATTTACACATTCCTGCTAAATCTATAGCCCTCGTTGTTCGTTCTTCGTCAACCAGGCAATCGATTCTCCCGGACACTGAACGAAATTGATTTATAAATATAAATTTTAGGTAATAATCGTCCCAAATTTTGACAAATGCTTATGGAGCACAAAGTGTCATCGTGAAAATCCATAATAAATTTATTTATGCTTTGTAACAATACGTGCATTCATCCGTCAAACAATCATTGTAATTATATAAAACTTAATGTTCTTGCATTTACATTTGCACTAAATCTAGATCATGGTTCACAAATTCTTCATAAGAATAAAACACGTTATTAATAAGAAACCTTTTATCTTTTTCTATGAAGGTATTGTAAGCAAGAGATCTTAATGTGTCTGGAATAGCATTATAAAACTTTTTTATCCAAAACCCAGAACGGTCCTGAGTTTTAGATAAACAACAGTATGGAAAACAAACTTTTTTTTTAAATGAGTATTGTATAAATGAATATCCGACTGTAAAGTATAATTTCAGATACAGTCAGAATTTGAAAATGAGAGAAGCCTGTGTACATTGGTGTATCAACATAGATTTTGAACAGAATTCGTAGTGGTGACTATTATCTACATATCATTAACTATCAATTATGAAGTAATCATGTATAACTTACACTTACGTAATGCTATATTAGTTTTTCACTAAAATCGTTAACTATCAATTAAGAAGTAATTATGTAAAATTTACACTAATGGTATATTGGTTTTTCCCTTATAACGAACAGCTACTGACGAACCGTCAACACCAGGTCAGAACACTCCGTTATCGCACCTATTAATAAAGTTGTATCACTGAGTTTCCTTCCTAGCCTGTCTTATGCTATAACCTGCTTTCAGCAGTGATCGCCACAGTCTCTACAAAAGAAAAAGTGCATTTAAATTAACCATAGTATAAAGAATTTAATGAACTGTTTACCTCTGTTGATGAAACTGTTTGTTGCAGTTTCTTTGTTAGACTGACTATCCGAATCTGGTTATCCTTCATAACCATTTAACTACTGTAGAACTGTTATAATTTGATAAAAACCGTTAGCTAGTGCCTTTGTGTGTATATTTTAACCAAATTTAGATTATTCACCACCGAAATTTCACATGAAACATCCATTGTTCTATTCTTTGCATAATTTATGTATTACGTCAAACTTTATCGCGGGATACTGTTTCCCTTCGAAATTCCGATTTGTAGTTTTAAGCACAATTTTTTTTTACTGTGGATAAGAAATTCCAGCTCATTATGACCTACTATTAAGTGATCGGTTACTCATACGTAAATACATGCTGGGATCAATTGGGTGAACTGAACAAGCTTCTCCGGTAGTACAAGTAAATTGGTACCTTTCTGAAATAAAATATTATTGGATATTTATATATAGGAATCTTCCTTTTTAGGTTAACACTGAAAGACCTTTCAACGAACCAGAAAGGGGTATTACGTTTCATTTTATTAAAAAAATCAATTTGTAAATTTTGTGAGATTGCAAGTAAAACATCGCAATTTGCCCTCGTTAGTATAGTATTGGGATCTCTGTTTATCTACGAAGATTTTATAGCTTCATTGGGGGATTGATTTAATATTTAATATAGCGATATTAAGATCAACTCATGGTTAGAAATCGGTACTTGCGGGACAATTGCATGCTCGGCATGAATGCGCAAATTGTCTAGTTTTTTGGGAAAAGTAATTAATTTATTGACATAATAGATGTAAGAGTAAATCATATAAATTATCTAATCCTTTTGGGGAAAATCTCCCGTTAGATATATATTCCATTGATTGGAGAATTTGAAATAAATTACGCTTACTGAGAGAATTGTCGTTTATTCTCTAGTCCTGTTGTGTCTCCTCTCTCAAGAAATCATAATTTACCTGTTCTTCTTTAAAGCCTGTGGCGCCTGTTCCTTGTCCGTTCTCCTTATCTTTCGGACTACCACTTCTGTGACTACTTCCTAATTAACCATCTTCATACTTTTTATGGACGGAATCCAAGTGCTCTGTGACTAATTTGTCGTTAGACTGAGTTCTCAGCCGAGTTCACTAACGTCCTCCTTTTATGTTACATGATAGGTTAGACTCGTTGCAAGTGTATTATTTCAAGCCATTTTCCCAAACTGCACAGATTGATAGATTTATTAATGCTGAACCAAAGAATAAACAGATAAAGAAGCAACACTCACTTCGTACCATTTGACTTTTGCTCAACTAATTTTGTTCAATCTTTGCCATTTCACAGTTGCTAAAGTGTTACTTACATTTACTTTATCAAAGGAAACGAAATACTTCTAAATAATGGAACTCTCAAACATAAAATATGTGTATATGTTAAATTATCTTTATAATTCTGTATCATAAAGTTTGCATTATCTTTCAGTTTTGGGGTGAAAACAGAACGATAATAGTGCATAAGGAAACTTTATCTTACAGTTTTTGGCGCATTTCGATTTATGGCATTAGCTACCACGGATTTGGAGGTTTTACATACAACTGTTAGCCCTAACCTCCAAAGATTGTGCGAAAAATTGTCAATTTTTAAATGGCAGTTTACTATCAGTGTAGCCAATATACAACAATTTTATCTGACAACAATGCAAATTAGCAAATTGCAATTTCTAAAGTTGTTTTATAACAATCATAATTAGAATTAATTGTATAAAACACTCGCTTCATATTATGTATTGATTATGTGCAAGATTATGATACTTGTGTTTTAATAAACTATTGTAAGCACTCAAATACGGCATGAATTGGCCTTTATGGCACAGAGTAATAAAAAATTCCTAAGCAACGATTGCAGTAATTATTCAAACAAGCTTCGGTATTGTAATCGTATTCAGTTGGACGGGCCTACTGTAACCGACCCGCTCCCTTGTTTATTGTTAAATTGATCTTTTTCATTGAAATGAATGTTAATTCTTTATATGTCTCGGTTGAATAACTTGGCGCAATGTGAAAACTTTTTATTCTACAGAACTTCTGGGATATTTTAATGCATTTATGATAAGGATAACAATAAAACTTGGATACATTTATTCAAGACAACAGACAAGTAAATTTTATATCATCATTACAATGAAAGCAAGGATCCGTGAACCAAGGGACGCCGATCTAAAGCTACTATTAAGCATGCAATCGAAAGCTGACGCAATAATACTCTAGATATTAATTCAATTCAATAATGGAGACACGTTTACTAAATTATTGTGTCACCTTTTTCATTATTAAGTATTAAACAAAATACATGCAAGAACCTGCTAAACTCGCGATCTTCTTTCCTCGCTTAATCAAATCCGTAGTACAAAAGGGTGGCAGCTACCTAATCGTTGCCTGGATGAGATTCCCGCTTCCAACAAACAAAATCCGGTTGATACTTCAAAAGGTAGGCAGGGTAACGACAACAGCTTTTTGTAGCAAATGTAGATTACAGTTTAGTTCTCTCACTAATATAGGTTTCGCACTTGTGAATTTTTTTAATTTTAATATTCTACTCACACGCAACTTAACTTACATATAACTTAATATTACCATATACATTTTCTTAAAAGCATTTATACAGGGTACTGCAGAGTAATAAATCCCTTATACTAAATTCAAATAAAATTAAGTATCTATGCTCATTCACGAAGTGTTACTCTATCGAACATTTTTTATCGTTAACCATTAAGTTGATGGTTTGGCGTATAAAGTACTCCAATTCCAATTAAGGACCATTCCGAACAAATCAGCAGAGAGACGTGGCCACCTATGTATCCTCCTATTATAATATCTTTTAACATCCCCTACTGCTGGCGGTTTTGTTAGTGACCAGACGGCGATTCTGGATGACGTGTTTTCGTGAGGTGTTCGTCCTAGCATATAAAGTACACTACAGTGACTATGTAAGTATATTTAATTTTTAGAAAAGCTAGCTAAATATTTGTTGTTATTATATGATTTTAGATGTATTTTATTATTTTCAATTATTAAAAAAAATCACCGAGGATTCAGATAGCGATGATCTTGGTGGTATCGATAAAGACGCTTCTGATGAACTCATAGAAAACAGTGGGCATGACTCGTGTTCTGAACCAGAACGGAACGAAGAGGATGCTAACGAAGGGGACGATTTCGACGGGGATGAAGGAGATGATCTCGAAGAACAAAATCAGCTGCTACCATTCGGAATTCCTTCATTTTACGGTCTTAGCCAGAAAACATTGTGGTACAATCAAAAGTAAATTCTGCCAAAGATATAGTCAAAATTTTTCCACGGTTTGTGCTAACTAGACAACAAGAAACAGATGACCTAACGGAGTTTTTATTGTTTATTACTGCACGTATGGTAGAACAAACTACTAACCATACGAATATATTCATCAGAAGTACCCAAAAGCATTACACAAGAACACGGGATCAGAAAGAAACTACGAACGAAGAAATTTTAGCATTATTTGGAATCCTTTATCTAGCAGGTGTAAAAAAAACAAAACAAGTGGTATTCCAAGCTTGCAAGGGTTACAAAAGGTTTCTGTTTCTTCTCAGTGCACTTAGATTTGGCAACAGGACCGATCGTGAACAAAGAAAGCTTACAAACTAGCTGCCATTAGGGAAATTCTAGATAAATCTGTGTCCAACTGCAAAAAGAATTACTGTCCCGGAGAGTACCTAACTATCGATGTGATGCTGGTTCCATTCAAAGGTTTTTGCAGCTTTATTCAATATACACTTAATAAACCAGCAAAGTATACTGTGGGAAGCAACCACAGGGGGTATATGGAACTCTTAGTTCTCCAAATAATATTGTGTTGAGACTTATCGAGAATAAAAACAGAAACCTGACAACAGACAACTGGTACACTAGTTATCCATTGGCCGAGAAACTTCTTGAAAAGAAAATCACACTACTTGGAACACTAAAAAAAAATAAGCGAGAGATTCCACCCGAGTTATTGCCAAATAAAAACAAACCGATTAAATAATCGATTTTAGCGTTTTCTCGTAAAGCTACACTCGTGTCTTTTACTCCTAGAATGAACAAGTCTGTAATCTTATTATCCACTATGCATGATAGTGATTCTATAGACACGGAGACTCAAAAACCAGTCATTGTGCTAGAGTGCAATTCTACTAAAGGAAGAATCGACGCTGTCGATCAGATGTGTTCCAATTACAGCACCCAAAGGCGCAGTAGGCGTAAGTCGTTAGTGATTTTCTATCAAATTCTAAATATTGCAGTGCTAAATTCAAACATAATACACAATTCATCATATCCCGATACTGGCCAAAATAGCAGAGCCTTTTGAAGTAACTAGCATTTTCTTTTATGAAGCCCCATTTGGTAATGGGGTCAAGGCTAACGAACCTATCTTTAGCGTCAAAAAATTGTCTACGCCTATACAAAACAGAAATGGTGAGCGACAAATAGCAACCTACAGAAAAGTCGAAAGGAAGATGTGTTCAGTGTGGCAGAAAAAGGAACCTATTCACCACAATAATGTGCACACTTTGGAGAAAACCTGCATGCAAAGAAGATATAATTACACCCCATGTTTGTTTGGAATGTGACGCCTTGGAGTCTGATGACGGCAGTTTATAAGACTTTTATTTGTGATGATGTATTCAGAGTTCCAATTTTTCTAGTATGTATCAGAATTATGTTATTTAGTTTTTGAAATTCAAGAGTATTCTATTTTTGTTTTAGTTTTCATACTTTTCATACGAGCGTTTTATAGACATGACCATATGAGTTGTTTTTTGACTTCCTAAATTATTTTACCGAGTATTGTTTTTCTTATGGCCAAGAGTATTATTGTACTTGATATTAATATGTATTTTTTTGTAAATCAACATTTACATAAAACCAATAAATGCCTTTCTAAACTACGAATTATTTATTAGACTCCAATATAAAATTATCTTTATGTCATATTCCCAACAAAAAGTCATTGGCGTATAAAGTACGCCACAGCGACCAGTTATGTGATACCAAACCCAGCGACCACTTAAGAGTTAAAGAAAATTATACATTACTATTTATGGATATTAAAAGAACACAGTATCCCTAACAACATCAATATAGTCAACTATCTACACAACATTAAAAATCTACATCGGCACTTTCACAAACTCGCCAGAAGTGCTAAATATTTCGTTCGAAAAGTTTAGAAACTAAAATAGAATAAAACGTTGTATGCACTACCCAGGAAACATTCCCGCGTGCCATAATCTCATAGTTAGGCCATTAATAAAAATAAATAACTATTCTTGCTAGTTCATTTTTATATTTAATTATTTAAGTTTTTTTTATAAAACAAGAAGTCAGACCTAAACACGCATATCTACGATTATTATTAGAAACATTAAAAGACCAATTGAATGCATTGAATGAATATTATATATCTTCTATTGAAAGCAGTAATTGTATGGATAGTATTTTTTTGTCCTACATGAGGAATCAAAAGGCTAATCAGGATATATTTATTATGCTAATGCATATTGTGGTTTATGTGTCATATACCGCTGATCTAATGATGTCGCTCTTATCATCGGTAAAATTACTTGAAATAACATTGTTCCAGGTTTGAAGAGTGGTAATCCCAAAACGTTATAAATTACCGCCAGCCCATAAATATTTCAAACAATATTGTACAAAAAATATACATTTTTTAAATTAAACATTGTCCTTGCGCAGCACGTCTTTTGTTGCAGCGTATCTAAATTAATACTTATCTAGCTTACGGACGTTAGTTCTGATACTTCCAGGGTTGCATCTGGAGTACTTCAGGGTTCTAATATAGGACCCTTCTTGTTTCGTACGTTAATTAACGGCTTTTCAGAATGCGTTAAAAATTCTTCTATGTGTAGATGATGTTATAATAAGGAGGCATATTGTATTAATAACTGATTGTTACTCGCAAAATAGGACGGAGCGATTACTTACTTTGCGTCGTAATGAGAGGGTTGTCCGATTACTAAGGTATATTTGCGCGGCACACCGCCTGCGTTGCTCCGATAAGGTTAAGACTTGAACGCATTTTAGATGTGCATATGTACTGCGCAGGTAGCTATTGTACGTTGTTTTAGGTTATGTACAACGTGGTCAGTGATAGTCGCATAATGTCAGTTCCAATCGAAACTTACTCAAAATTTGAAGCGGTCATTTATTTTTTTGCTTATAAATAATGAAACACCCATCGAAATTCATAAAAAAAACTGGACACATACGGAGAAGGCATTATGAGTAGGAAACAAGTTTACGTTTGGTGTCAGCAGTTCAAAAGTGGAGGCACAAATCTGAACGACGATTCCGAAGGTTTTCGATGAAAACCATCAACAAAAAACCGGATGAGAAACAATTAATGGTCACTACACTGATTCGAGAAGATCGTCGGTTGAAAATACGGGATATTTCCCTACTGACCGGCATTCCTAAAAGCTCTGTTCAAGAAATTGTGTCTCAATTAGACTATCGAAAAGTTACCGCGAGATGGGTACCAAAACTGTTGACCGACCAACACAAAATGCAGCGAATGGCAGAGGCAATGGATCTTTAGCGCGTTGTCTTCAGGAAAACGGATTTCTAGAGTTTATAGTTGCAGGAGACAAAACGTGGGTACACGACCATAATCCCGAATTAAAAAAAGACTCGATAACGTGGAATCATGTGGGTTTACCAACACCGAAAAAATTCAGTCTGCAAAAAAGACTATGACAACTGTGTTCTGGGATACGCAAGGCATTTTGCTCATGGAGTTTTTACCACCGAAAACGAGAATCAACAGCGATGTTTAATGTCAGAAAGAAAGTGGAAGGTTGACAAAAGAATTAGATTGTTGCATGACAATGCAAGACCGCACACCTCAGCTCAGACGAAGACTGGCTTCAAAAACACAAGTGGGAAGTTATTGTCCATACGCCCCATAGTCCAGACCTGGCTCCTTCTGAGTTTCAATTTTTTGGGCCGTTAAAAACTCATTTGTCGAGTAGAAGGTTTGAAAACAACGACGAACTTCAATTTGAATTGTACCTTTTACGAAGAGCGTATGCAGAAGCTTGTGCCCTGCTACGATAAGTGCCTTAAGATTGTCGGTGATTACGTTGAAAAGTAGCTAAAAGTTCGCGCTTTTACTTATTGTATATTTGATTTATATAAAGAAAGTAGTCTGTAATTCACAAATATACCTTTATAACCGGACATCCCCCGTTGTTCCAATTACCTACCTATTAGCGTTAAGCAGTTTTTAGTCCGCGAATTTGTTGTATGCGCAGTGGTCAGCAATCTTCGGAATATTTGAACTTTTCCAATGGAAGAGAAAAATTATTAGATATTTTAATTATGAGCTTCGGGTTGCTTTGTGGCTCTCCTAGATAAAACAGCTCAACTGTACTAATACTATAAACATAACGTGGTGCAATATTTAAAAACAATTTTAATCTGTTTATGTTTAGTGTACAAAATGATTAAATAATACCTCAAAAACTTAGCGCATAAGACAACTAACACAACAACCCGGTATACGTTGGGAAGGCTCTGTAAACGCCTGAGTCAGACACAATATCGATAAGACAAGTCTTGGAACATGTTTGTGTGCGTTACAACACCCGCAATAAACGATTTCGTGGAAGAAGTGCAGGAAAATATAGCTGTAGATGCGCATTAACTGACGAAGAGTAGAAGAATTTAGTGGAAGTTTTATTACATTTTGTGTGGAATGGGGTTTCCTAGTTGTGTAAAGGCGTTTTACACGCAATTTTCCAGAAATTAATTGGTTCGAATTGTTTGTTTGAAGACAACCAAAGTTAACAGCTAAGTTAGTAAAAATTACTAAGCGAGTGACAGTTGCAGTTACTTACGTCACAGTTGAAAACTTTTTTCGTATTTCCGTACCCCCAAAGCCAAATATCAAAATCTGGGGGCTCATTACAGATATTCTCATAAGCGGCATTGTCAAAATTTTAAACGCCCAGAAAAATCTATATTCGAGTGAAAACCAATTTTTCATAAAAAATGACTTAATTATTTTTTGTTTCCCAAAAAAAGTTGCATGTAGAAAGTGATACATCCAAGATGCTATCGCATTAATGTTGGTCCCTTTTGCCCGCCTGACGGATTTAAATCAACTAATTCCTTCGCCTAGTTTCTGCATTTCTCTACATGCGTAAAAAGCACATCAAACGTTTTACCTTGCATTTCTTAAACCCAATGCATTGATTTAACCACTACTTCATAGAATGTGCAGTATTGCTAATCACTGTAATGATTTTAATATCTTTTATTCGTTTCGTCATTAATTTAACAGAAATCTATCCAAAATAGTATCTATTAAAACTTAACCCCTGCCTTGTCTTAACTTAGGTATAACTAAATTATAACCGCCACTTGTAATGTTAGCCCTGACGGTGTTTAGTTTAATTATTATATGCGAGTATTCCACAGCAAAGTTCAAAACAAAAACAAAAACTTGCTTATCTTACATGGCATAAACCAGGTGATTCGGTAAACTAAAATCCTTGATCCGGCCGTTTCCTGTAATTCTTCAAAATATTTGCACATAATCAAAATACAATAACGTGCTAACAGACGAGCTAATGGGTCATTAACCTTATTTACTCTAATTTTACTTTACGTTAAATCTAATTAGTGAAATCCTATCTTTATTTATCTGTAAAATAAAATAAAATAAAAATAAATAAGAAAAGGTAGGAAATAATCTAGCAGAGAAATTTCTCACAAATTATTACGATAAAAGCTTTCATCAAATTCATAACAAGAATACATGAATGTTACCGCTGTAAAGCCGTGTAAATGAAAAATTTCCATCAAAAATAAAAAAATAAACAGTGCCGTAACATGAACGTAAAAAAGTTTCTTATCTTTTAAATTTTTGTCATTCGTAAATAACGTTGACGCCGTGCGTAAGGACAGAGATCACATGTAATTTTACATTCTATAACGAAATAATACGCTCACGTTCATTAAGGTTATCTATATGTTATGATAATAAAAAAATAAACAAGCAGAGTATTTGTATAGTTATCATCAAATCACAAACAAACAAATTTATTTCCGGAAGGAAGGAAAGCGCAACCTTTCTTACGTAAAATTTTAAATATTAATTCGGGAAGAATTTTTCAAGACTTTCCCAAGGTCATCTAACTTAGTGACCTTAATGTAATTACCGCCTTATCGGTATAACAATTTGTAATATCACGATAAACGGTTGAATACACTTCGGTAAAATTATCATGACCGCTTGAAGGGATTTTGAGCAGTACTATACACAAAAGAAAGCATATTCATCCGCCTAAATAAAAAAAAAAACAGTTTCATTAAAATCACCAAGAATGAACATAGAAAAGTAATTACCTTAATTCGCACAAAATCGATCAATCTAATTTTTTTCTTTCCATCTCACAGCGGTAAAGGCAGTTCCCGTAAAATTGTCTCTTCGTTAATTGATCGACGATACTAATAACGCTTCAATTTCCCTTTGCAGTCACGGTCTTGCCGGACGGCAACATTACTATCGTCAAATTTCAACCATCCGACTATTTATTATTTATTACATTCTATTACGTTATTTTATCACAAATGTTATGTAAAGAACATCTGAAAAACGTGGCAGATAGGTATATACATTTAATTGTTACAGTCTTGACAGTAGTAATATACATGAGCTTTACATAGGTATTTTGAGCAACTACAACATACCATATTATATTTATTATCATTTGAAGAGGGAAAAAGATTACATCTTTTACGCTTGGTTGTAGTTGATTGTTCCCTTACTTCGGCATTACTGGTTGAAGAACGTGACTTTATAACCATTTCAGCTGCAGGAATACTTCGAGGGAGACGTTTTCTTTCTTGCAATAATGGAGTGATCAAGGAATTAACCAGTTCTTCAAGAAATAGCCGCCGTTTTGTAAGTTTTCTAGCATTGTAGGTTGGAGTTACTTCGCACCACACAACATAAGCGTTTTAAGCTGCAACGTCCATGATATTGTAAAAGGTAGTCATTGGGCACCTTTTGGTTTGCGGTCTGTATGTGTATGTTACTATTAACTTATCTAACGTGTCAACAGCACCTTTAGTTTTGTTGTAGAGTAAAATTATAAACGACTTTATATAATCTTGGTTACACACTCCGCTATCGTGGTGCATGGTGCTCATGAACGTAACATTTTTATTCCGTTTCGGAATATAGGAAACTATCGACGTGTCCTTCGTAAAGTAAGATGTTGAAGAAATAACTTCTTTCCTGTTGCAGAACAATGTAATTGGAAATTCAGGTTTATTTTTGCGAACAGTGCCAAACATGGTTATTTTGCTTTTCAATAGCATCTGCCCCAGATCGTACGATGTAAAAAAATTATTACACGTTAAGTTGTGACCTTTCAGCTCATAAGTAAGGTCTAGCACAACCATTTTATCATGAACTGTCTCTGGATGTTCACCTTCTTTTTTCCCGAGGTAAACTTGCATGTTATATGCTTAAGCAGTTACAGAATCGCATAAAGTCCAAATCTCGATTCCGTATTTAGCAGGTTTATTATCGTTGTACTGTCTAAAAGGAGAACGGCCTCCAAAAGGTACCAGTTGCTCAGCTGTGTTACATTTTCGTGAACATTATAGAGATTAGGTAGAATTGCAACACATTAATCCCACAAATCTCGTAAGGTACTTAATTTATCAGTTTGGCGTCGTTGTGGTCGAGTTTTTTAGCATTAAAGCGAATTATTCGTGCAATTACATGAAATCGTATTAGGAACATCGTTGCTCTGAATATTGGACGACCTACGTTTCCATCCCACACAGTGGCTCTTGCCTCTCCATGAGATTTATACACTCTAGCTAGAAGCTTCTAGTTCAACTAATAGTAGTTCTTGAAACGTGTCGACACAAAATCTTTTTCCCTCTAAATTTGGTACGTTCAAAAGAAGTACACGGATTTTAATTATTCGGGACGTAGCATACCTTGTTCGCCCAGGACTCAACGAAATAATATTTGCTACTGATAACCTTCCCAATTGACGTGTCTTTACATTCCATACTATATTGCCATCTTTTGAAGTTACGCGTATCAACTTCATCTGAAATCGTAGCTTCCACTTCAGCATCCGATTCGCTATTATATATTTCGGTTTCGGACAAATGGTCTTCTTGTTCAGAAGCATTAGAATCACTATCAGAAACACACAAAAGTTTCTCAAGTTCACTATCCGTAAGCTCTCTCTCACTACACATTTTCAATGAAAAATTTCAATTGTTAGGTATTTCTTATTAGAGTATAGCATCCAGTTTGATATTTACTACGGAACTACCACACAGAGCATATGGCTGCATTTATACACGGAGCCACAGACAAGTCTCAAAAGGAATAAACTTGTTTACCGCTACGCATGTAATATGCGCAATATCGCGCAATAATGTGACAATATTATGTAAGTTATTTACATTTATAAAAATAAATAAAATACATTTGTCTATGGTAATAATTTGTTTCTCTTTCCCCTAATTTGAACGACAGCAATCATCGGGTCATATAGACCCAAACACAGTGAGTGTAACAAATGCATGTAAGAAAAAACTAATTATAATGTTCTAATGTCAGTCTAGATACACCGTTATTAGAGTAATGAAATAAAAGTCATGCAGTGGCGACGAACTATTTAAACAAATGAACGAATTATGCACATTAGAAGAACGCGATGTGCTACACTGTAGGCCCTTTTAGTATGGAATAATAGTTTTCCTTAACTTTTCTGCTTAAAAAAGTATACCGCTAAGAGCACTGGGTTGGATAACTTGCATGCATCATGAGCTTTATATGCATGCAAATTATCCAAAAGTATAATAATAAGAAGAAGAATAATTTATGATTCCGATTTATTGACAAAAATAAAGAAGAATGAAGTTTTTCAAGAACAATAATTATTGAAGAAAAAACAAAAACAGTAATTAACAATATGAAGAAGAAGGTTACACAATGAAATTGCATTATTATTAACCAAAAATAAAAATTAAAAAAATAAAATTATGCTTTATAAATTTTGTTTTACCAAGTGGAATTGATGAACTTTTCTGGAAGGTATTTAATTTGTTAATTCAAAAAATGTTCAAAATTTCCACCATTTTCTTGCATGCGCAAGTTAATTCTTTTTAAAAAATTACGTTGTACTCTGGATAATACTTCAGGACTATTCTTGAATAAATTAACTTTATGAATTATTCTTGTCAACAATTCGTCTTGCTTATTAACTGGGGATGCATAAACTTTTCATTTCAATTATGGATCTTTATCAACGGAAAGCGACAGAAAAAGCTAACGTTTGATAAATAAATCCAACTGTCCATATGGTAACTAAAAAGCAAAGGCGACTAAAGTTCTTTACCTAAGTAAAAGCGTTTGCGCAAATGTGCAAGCATTAGAAAATATTTTTTCCTGGCTAAACCGTTCGTCTTATCCAAATTTTTCACTAGAGAAAAAAGATTCAAAATTAATTGAAATTAATTAAAGCTAATTGTTATTATGGAAGAAAAATATGATAGTCAAATAAATTATTTTGATACTTTTGGATAATTTGCATGCATCATGAGCTTTAGATGCGTTTTTTTGCGGAAACTGGTGCTCCAGCGATACCAAGAAGGTATACCTTCCTTAAGCAGAAAAGGTAGGGAAAACTATTGTTCCATACTAAAAGTGCAGTGCAGTGTAGCACAAAAAAGTTATAGCGGTTTAAACGTGTCCTGTTGATCGCTTGTAGCGCCCTCTATGAAATACACCGAAATCGATTATAAATTTGAATTTACCATCCTAAGAAACCCCCGCATAAGAAATTTTATATAATTATCTAAAATCAGTTAAAAGATATGAAAGAAATGTGATTTATTTTTTCCACTTTGGCACCCTATAGCTTCGTTATTATCAACTTTTGCACTAAGGCAAGTTTACTTAAATCGGCTTATTTTACCTAAGTAATCTTCTATATATATATATATATATATATATATATATATATATATATATATATATATATACAGGGTTAGTCACGCTCAACGGGACGAAACCTAGCGGTAAAACGGTAAATGATATCAAAAAATCGTTTGACACAAGTATGTAGGTCTATTTGCTCTACAAATTAAAATTAGTGTGGAATATACAGGGTTACCCAAAAAAAAGTTACATATTAAAGTTATGTTTTTTTAAATGGATCACCCTGTATTTTATTACTTTTTTGAATCCTACTTTAAAAAATAATATGTATTTATTCAAGTAACCCTATATCTAAGTTTGATAGTTTTCGAGTTATTCAATTGTTTCTAAAAATGTAGGGTAATTGAAAAAAATTAATTACAACTTAACAGAATTTTTTTAATTAATTTGCTTTTAGATTTCGATTCTACACTTCTTGGACTGTCTATCAGAATAATTACAATAGTAAAATAATATGCAGGGTGTTCCTAACTTCAACTTTGATTTTCTCCAAGTATTTGGTGCTATTACTTTGTTATCTTAAATGGAACACCTTGTATTTTATTCCTTCCTGAGAAGGGATATGTAATGCTCTTTTAAACTGATATGGGGGTCTCTATCCCAATTTTCAATATTTTCCGAGATATTTCCATTATTTTACCCGTATGCATAAATATTGATGGTTTTATAGCAAATACTGACAAGATAGCATTGGAATACAAAAGAAAATAAATTAAAAATTTATAATTTGAAAATTTACATATTAAAGAAGTATTTTTTTTAAATGAATCCCCCTGAACTTTGTTACATTTTTTAATTGTCCTTAAAAAACTAACGTATTTATTTAGGTCACCGTATACTCAAATTTCATACTTTACGAATTATTCAATTTTTTTATAAAACTGTAGTGTAACAAAAAAAGTTAATTGCAATTTAATACAGACTTTTTGAGTAATTCGCTCCTTGAACTAGCAGTTTTGCAATCTGTAATTGAAAATCGCAATAACACTTCTACAATTATTTCTCGAGAACTCAATATAAGTCAATCCAGCGTAAGTAGAATAATAAGAAAACATAACTATCATCCGTATCATATACAAATGCATCAGCATTTGTATGGAGTGGATTTTCAACGTAGACTGGAATTTTGTCTATGGTTTCTCGACCATACGGCAGAAGATCAATATTTTTATGATAATTTGTTATTCACTGACGAAGCTACATATCACAATAATGGACTGGTTAATAGGCATAATTTTCACTATTACGCCACTGAGAATCCTCATCAATTTAAAACAATAGATCGACAAAATCGTTGGTCCCTAAATGTATACGGGGACTAATAGGAGAACATGTAGTAGGGCCATATTTTTAATGGCCATTTGAATGGAAGAATTTTAAGATTTTGGAAAACGAATTTTGGACTCTCCTAGAAGATATTCCTTTAGATGTGAGGCAAAAAATGTGGCTACAGTTAGATGGTGCGCCAGCACATTTTTCAAGGAATGTGAGGGAGTATTTAGACCGGACATTTGAAGATATGTGGGTAGGTCGAGGAAGTCCTAGCAATTGGCCTGCTAGGTCTCCCGACTTAACAACAATGGACTTTTTTTTCTGGGGATACATCAAAACTTTTGTATACCACATTGCTCCAACTACCTCTGAAAACATGAAAATACGCATTAGAGAAGCATTCGCGACAATCACACCCCAAATGCTAAATAATGTGAAACGCTCATTTGAAAAGAGGATAATGCTGTGTATTCAACAAAATCGACATCACATTGAACATTTATTATAAAATGAGTTTAGTAGAGTGATTTTTAATGTTGTAATTATGTTAATTGTTATTCGTTTTATTGTTTAGTTTGTAAAATTATAATATTGTCAATTTATTTGTTTTATATTTCAAGGCCATCTTGCCAGTATTTACTATAAAACCATCAATATTTATGCATACTGGTAAAATAATGGAAATATCTCGGAAAACACTGAAAATTGGGATAGGGAATCCTATATTAGTTTGAAAGAGTATTAAATTTCCCTTCTTATAAAGAAATAAAATACAGGGTGTTCCATTTAAAATAACAAAGTAATAGCACCAAATACTTGGAGAAAATCAAAGTTGAAGTTAGGAACACCCTGTATATTATTTTACTATTGTAATTATTCTGATAGACAGTCCAAGAAGTGTAGAATCGAAATCTAAAAGCAAATTAATTAAAAAATTTCTGTTAAGTTGTAATTAAATTTTTTCAATTACTCTACATTTTAGAAACAATTGAATAACTCGAAAACTATCAAACTTAGATATAGGGTTACTTGAATAAATACATATTATTTTTAAAGTAGGATTCAAAAAGTAATAAAATACAGGGTGATCCATTTAAAAAACATAACTTTGATATGTAACTTTTTTGAGTAACCCTGTATATTCACACTAATTTTAATTTGTAGACCAAATAGACCTACATACTTGTGTCAAACGATTTTTGATATCATTTACCGTTTTATAGATTCCGTCCGTTGAGCGTGACTAACTGTTATATATATATATATATATATATATATATATATATATATATATATATATATATATATATATATATATATATTCAAATGGAAAGAGTTCAATAAGGTAATTGTTGATAAATGAAATAAATTGTAATTTAAACTTGATAAATACATTTTATGTAACTTGGGGATAGAGTTCAATTAGCTTCTACGCTTATTTGTTGGCAAAATAAAATAAAAGCAATTTAATCTTTTTATATTAACTTAATGCATTTAAATATAAAGGTGAAATCATGAAATGTTCTTTATTATATAAATTCCAAATTATAATAAATGGATGGTATGTTTAACAGACCTTAGTTAAAACCTGCACAACAACGCATGCGTAGCGTCTTAGCTGAATTAAATTGCAGCCTGTCAAAAATGTCAAATAGAAAATTCTTAAATGTGTGTGTTTAATTATTTTATAATTGAAATTGAAATGTTGATAAAATAATAAAGGTTCAATTACTTTACAGATGTTTATACCGTACTGCACAAACATATACACACATAAATAATAACCAACACAAATGCAGGAAATTACACAAATAATGGAGACAATTTAAGGGTTACGATAAATAAAAATCACTCACATGTATATCTGCATACTCCCAAAAGAGGTTTTCATTTGGCTGGTTCTATATAAATCTTGGGTAGACTTCTTTCCATATGTGGCCGACGTTACTGCTCCGTTGTTCAAAGTGGTGCTGCATATATATCCATTCTTCAACCAATGTACACTTCGTTGAATGATGACTTTTCTTTGTGGTAATTGTGAAGTTGTAATGCTGCACCCCTGCTTTTGGGGTGCTATATTATATTGCGCCCTTCTGGTTTGGTAACCCAGCGCGGTTTTATCTTGCCTCGGCTTTGCTCAATCGGGTTTATTTTATAAACGGGGTGTGGTTCGTAGTAATTACTGGATGGGCTTAACACTGTAACCTTAAATAAAAACCGTAAAGCATTTTTAAAATGTATATTAATCAGATATTTACAATAAATAAAAATAAATCAGAAGGTAATTAACACAATATGTAGGTGAACTTCTCGGTCCTGGTCCTGGCGTCACTGGGTGCGACGTCGCTTCTGTGAACAAAAGAGAGTTTTGTTTAATCTATTCCTTACCTAAGAGGCAAAGTTTAGGTTACGGTCCTGTATGTACAGTAGCGCGAGCGTTATGCTTGATACAGTGGTTGATCGGAGCGCCAGCGCAATGAACTCGAATCGTTTGAGAAAATCGATATCGTGTTTGTATGTCAGTAACTCTGAAGCGCTGAAGCAGGATGTCCTACTCCTCGAAACAATACACGCGAATGCGCGTCTGCAAACGCGAGATCTCTGGACGGTCTTTCTCTAATTATAACCGGGTTAATGTAGGCAATTAGATTATTTATCTAACTAAATTAATTACCGATCTCTATACTAAGTTTAATTATTTATAATTAATCAAGGGAACAAAATACTTAATATTAAAAACTACTTTAATAGTTTTACGTAACGATAGAATACTCTACGTAATCTCTAGGTCGTATACAAACGTTTTCGCACCAGGTATTTATGATGATTAGGTGGACTACTAATTTATACTATAGGTTATGGAGGTATTCCTCTGCAATTCAAAGACACCGTGTATGGTTATTACGTGTTGTCTGTAGGTAGTATATGAGTTTCGAAAAGGATTTCAGTAAGGCCCAGAAGACGAAGGCGACGGCCTGTCTTTACTGTATATACTAAGAGAAAGGTCGTAGGTCTTTACAGCCCTGTAACAACCCTTCACCCTCAAGTGTTGGTGAGATACGTCGGGGCTACCCTGCGTTCCTCTAGGTGTACTTTGTGGTGACAGTGACGATGGGATCTACCCTTCGTGCTACTCTAGGTGCTAGTGTAGTATAACTCCTGGAGCTCAGCCCGGAATTATTTACGATCTGTAGTGTTTGAGTGTAAATTGTCAGAATGTATAACTTTACAACTTACGTGTCTATCAATAGCAGTACAGAATTGAACTTTAGGTTGCCCGATCGCGAAGGACTCTTCGTCGATGAACAACAGGTCGGTGCTTACGCTAAGCAAACGGAGCGGCTGCGGCTACTGGTTTCTGGAACGGTCAACGGTACGGTGGCGGCTGCTGGATATCGGCTTAACTTGAATCTACTGAGATTCATTCTTCTTATTATGCGCGTCGCGAGTTTATAAAGGTGCATCTGTGGGCGGTTTCGCGGCTACCGTGCGGGGAATACCGTTACGTGATTGGTTAAAATCGTTCTGACGTGCAGAAACTTACGGTTTCTTAGAAATACACGTCAGCGGTGATGAATAAATTATTTGTTGTGCAATATCGCGTAAACTTATGAAATCTTACATACAGGATGGTCCGCACCTAATTTATTCTAAAACACATACGTACAGAACGCTGGTTCTTTACAAAGTTACGTATAATTTGCTTAAATAACTTCAACTAAGCACTGTGTTTGAATTATATTTTATTTAAATGTTGTTTGAAATGTTTATAAAGTTTACGATTTAAAAATTTTATATTAGGTTCGTATAACATTAATTCAAATTCACTTTTGTTTTAGATCCCGTTATGGAATATCGTTTATTAATTATTATCCGTCGCTTCAGAAAAATAAACATCGATTCAGAGATCTGAATAATTTTATTTTAAGACAAAAGTAAACAAAAACGAAAACACGTCAATCAAAATTTGAACACGTAAATTGAATCGAAACAAAACTTTACATTTAATCGTAGGTTATAAACAATTGTTTCTGATTTCTCGGCTCTTGACTAACCGCGTTTCTAAATTTCCGATAATAACGTAACTTAAAACTTACGTGTTAACACAAAACACTATCAATACTTTGACTTTTTGTTAGAAAAATTAAAAATTGGAAGAGAGTGAGAATTCAGGATCAATTCCTTATATACTATTCTGTTAGCTACAAAAATTTCAACTTTTTTTGTACCATACAAACAAAGTAACCAAGCCTCTAATTGGTTTGAACAAATTTGAAAACTTAACTAAAATACAATTTATGCGATAACTTTCTTAGAATAATTCAGATTTACTTTTTGATAACAGAATTGGAATATGTGCAGAATTCCGCACAAAACGATTCCTCACGAGCCATATATTGCTTCAAAATTGTACGATTTGACATATTCTAATCTAAATTTACTTATATCTAAAAAAACCTAAATTATACACCTAAACTAAATACATATTCGTGATCTACACGAAAAACTAAATTAGAATACATTTATTTAAACTAATATATCTTAATTTTAACAGAAAATTTTTTTCATGTAGAAAATTTATGTAGTTAACTCCATTTTCATAATTTTATGTTTAGATAGCTTGTACAATGTTAATTTCTACATGAAAACGAGGGAAACCTCCTATTAATTACTCTAATAATTTATTTTATGCTCAAATTATTCTATAAAAACTATAAATTTGCAAAAACCTTAAATTAAAACTTAACCTAACTTTACACAGATATACTCATAATTTGCGTATCCAACGTCCAAATTACTTAAAATGTTACTCTAAGATGTTATTAAAACTGTCTTCAACATCAACACAGTTCACGTTTATTGTACTGTCTAAAACTTTGTCA
This sequence comes from Vesta saturnalis, assembly GCA_036346205.1. Classification (NCBI taxonomy): domain Eukaryota; kingdom Metazoa; phylum Arthropoda; class Insecta; order Coleoptera; family Lampyridae; genus Vesta; species Vesta saturnalis. The sequence goes on from JARFJB010002322.1 coordinate 478,018, forward strand.
ACTCAACAATCGATATTGTTAAACACACTTCTTCAAAATTTTTACACAAAAAGTATTTATATGTAAAATACCCAAATGTAAAATTGTTGTTTATATCGTCTTTAATGTTTACAACGCACTACTTCTTCTGCTGCACTTTTTTGTACACTAAGTTTGTGAGTGAAAACTAAACCATGTCCGCACCATAACCCTTTCTTAGAATTTAAAACTTTCCTGCTTTGTAACTAACTTGATACGTGTTCTAGATATAATTATTAACCTAAAGCGTGTGATAAACATCTGTAAGATTTCTAAAATGCCAAAATACTTTGAATAAACTGTGAATTTAATTAAATATGTTCTAGGAACTTAATCGTACTTACAAATATAATTCCTTTTGACGTTCCTCACATGCTCCTTACATAGCCCATTGATTTTTATGATTAAACAAACTTGTGCAAATCTCAACAAGCCTGTTTCGTTAAATCAGAATCAATTTCTTTCACTCGTCTAACTATTTTACTTAATAAAATGCAATGTAAATATACTCTATTTTATCTCAATTTGCCCACTCTAAAGAATACAAGCTTATTCACTCTATTATTCCCTGTATTAAACTTATGTCTAACCATCTCAATATATATATATATATATATATATATATATATATATATATATATATACATACATATTACGAATTGAACGTGAAATTAGAAGGACGTGCTGCAATACTCACTATATAATTTTATAAAGGTTATTTAAAATACTGAAGAAAGATCTGATTAAATTACACATCTCACCTACAGGTAAAAAATCTACCTTAGTAAATAAACTAAAAGCAGCACTTAATTCGTCGACGTTAAATGATACTAGTGAATTAACCAATACTAATCCTATAGTAAATTCAACATATATAAAAAGGAAATATAAATATATCGGTCATCTAAATCAACAATTATTAAGAATGGAACGTGACGGTTGGTGGAAAAGGTTTCTTCGTCAGTTAAAAAAAATATTCTGTGAAAGCTGCTGTTGTCAACATAATTCTCACCAACCCACAAACGAAACTTCAACTGCTTCTCTTCATCTCCATTTTCAAATGTATGTCTGAAACTTAGTCCTCATTGTACATTTTCTTACTGATCCAGTTTTATTAAATTTCCTTACAAGTTTAAGCAAAGATTCAGGCTATTTGGGAATTTTTCATGGAACCGATCAATTGCATAATCGTATGACATATCACCAATTCCATAACATTTAATTGAATAATTTTGTTCTTCTTTGGTTAACACTTTTTTTTACAAAAATATCGGAACAATACTTACAAACAATAATAAAACCGTACAAAATGTCACAGTGACGTTTGTCCGTTTAATATTATTGACGCCATAACACTTAGATTCTCATATTTGAATTTTTATAATGTTGAACAAACAAAAACATAAAATTCTAAACTGACATTTCAAATTTTGTATTTAGGCTTTATTTTGTGTTAGAAACAACTTTTATTTTTAAACATTACGTCTAAAATAATAAATAATGGTAGTTCTCTCTTTATGCATTTTTATATTTTCTTAATTTATCAACTCCCTACACATTTGAACTAAGATTTTGCTATGGTAACCTCTCATTTTTTGACAAGCAGGATTTTTTATAAAGAATAACTTTTTGTCCTAAAATCAATAATAAAAATCAATATGTTGTTCTCTTCTTGCACTGATGTTCTTGTTTATTTGTCCAATATATACCAAAGCACATCCACCACATGGAATTCGGTATACCTCTTGCAATGGTTTTAACTCCCAAGGCATATATATATATATATATATATATATATATATATATATATATATATATATATATATATATATATATACACCTGGTGGTGAATGGTCAGACGCACAATAGGAAGTCACAAACTTTCTCTCTCTCTAATTATTTTATGTAAAAAATCTACAGGAACGTTTCTTTAAAGAATTGCATTCTATATGAGATGAAACTATT
>JARFJB010002322.1:485000-515815 GCA_036346205.1 Vesta saturnalis
CAACACACACACAACCACCCGGGCAAAAACCACGAGGTAGTACCAACACACACAACCCACCGCTACGGGCAAAACCACGAGGTAGCCGGGAGTACCAACACAACACCCACGGGCAAAAACCACGAGGTAGCCGGAGTACCAACACACACACAACCGCTACGGCAAAAACCACGAGGTAGCCGGGTAAAGCACACAACACCCAGCCGCTACGGGCAAACGCCACGAGGTAGCCGGAGTGCTCACAAACCACGCTAACATATACCTGACGACGAGAGCTAAAGGACTGTATAGACCTGCAGCTTTCCTCATTTACGCTCACTTACATTCTAAACACCTGAATTCACCAGCTCGCTGGAGAAAGACCGAAGTGCCTATAATCACAAACGCATTAAACGTAGAGTATCCGTCAAAAGGCCTGTTCCGAAAACCGTCCATCCTGACCACGCGCTTAGTAAACGAATTTCAAGAAAGCAATCAATTAATTGTTTTCCACCAGCTTATTCCGCAAGTATAAAACCGCCTTTAATAAATACGCGTTTTGTGATACCATTAAGGAACGTCGATTGTATCTACGTGAGATTTCTTTCATTTGCATAAAAGAAATCACCACCATAAATCACCGCCCAGTAGATAACGTTTGAATAATATTAATTATACAACCAAACGTGTATAATCCGCCTAGTCTAAATTTAATGCAAAGATAAACCTCTGAAGAAGTCATATTTTAACATAATACATCGCGAAGTAAAATTACTTCACGAAGCATACGCGCTTGTCCGTCTTCCAAAATTACTAAAGGTAAAGAGCCGCACGCAGTTGACCAGTACAACAGTCCTGCGTACCACACGTGAACTCGGGATATCGATTTTCACTAGTGACCTACATTCGCGCAACCCTCGTTTTGAATAACCAGAGTTTGTTTATAAATTCTTTTCTTTTATAGACAGGGCCGTATCCAGTATAAATAATTAATTAAACATAACGTTATTAATCATTTAAATATTACGGTCATCATTGAGTGTAACTAGGAGTATTAAAATCTATTTTACAGAAGCGATTTCGACCGAATAAGCAGTCGCATTGAGCGAGGGAAGGAAGGACGCCGCCATCTCCAGTAGGACATCCAGTTATTTCAGTATTGTTACAGTTTAGGTTAGTTGTTGTTAGAATAAGTGTGAATATATTAGATGTGTAAATATAATAGGATAATATATTTTTAAACCGTTTTATTTTAATTATTTCATGTGGACAGTGTAGAGCATAAGATTAAATATACCGACGAACCCACCCCTCTTTAGTTTTAAATACAAAGACCGATTGCAGTTTAGCCGCGGCAAATATAAAAATTGTGAAAGGACCTTACATAAAATGGCACCCTAACGTTGGGGCGTACATAAAATAGCACACTAACACTGAACACATTGAATAATTCCTGTTACAGATTCCGAGGACAACCAGACGCACCGGAAAATAATTCATTTCTTTCCAGATTAAATAATCAATCTGTTACAGAATGAGTACTACAAAGACCGGAGAAGAAACCGACAAACGAGTAGGATGGATATATCACCTGAAGAAAGAGGAGTTATTAGAGGAAGCCGAAAAATACAAACTGGACACAGGAGGAAATGTAGACACACTGCGAACCAGGATCATTAGATATCTACGTACGGGAGAAGGTCAAGTAACCGTCATGATACCAGAAACTGTACAATACACTGCACAGCTACCGTCTTCAGCACCAGGAAACTCAGACGTAACCGGCACCCGAAGAGCAGACATTTGCGACAGAATTCGCAAATGGGGCATAAAATATGATGGAATAAGTGATCCGATATCATTCTTAGAAAGATTAGGTGAGTTACAATCCTGTTATAACATCGCGGATTGCGACTTGTTGGTAGCACTTCCTGAGTTGTTGAAGGAAAACATATTACTGTGGTACCGGAATAACCAACGATCATGGACGACTTGGCATGACTTTGTCACCAGCTTTAAAACACAATTCTTACCGCCACGACACCAATTCCAGTTAGAAGAAGAAATCCGGAACCGACTACAAAAATCCCGAGAAAAGGCTGCAGAATACGTTACCGCAATTCTCACCCTTATTCGTCGGCATGGTGACATGTCCCGAGACGCTCAGCTACAGCGAATGTATGATAACCTACGCGTTGAGTACAAATATTTCATCCGTCAACGAGATTTTACTAATCTATCCGAACTCCTCGAATTGGCCACGCAATTTGAAATGTTACCACCTAGAGGACACTCACCGTCTACCAGTCCTAGTCGACCGAAGGTACATTTCAGCGGATTCACTCCCACTCAAGAAACACCGGCACCTAGACACGCAGAGGAAAAGAGAACGAACATCACTCCGAATCCTGTCGCGTCCAACCGAACCACCACCGTCTGTTGGAGATGTGGACGGACCGGCCATACTAGAGAAAAGTGCAAAGGACCGTTTAAAGCTTTTTGCTCCAGATGCAGAAAAGAGAACGTCTTATCTCGCGATTGTCCGTGCCCGCGGTCGGAAAACTTCACGAGCCGGTAAAGATACCCCAGGAACCTTTAACTTCCCCGGCCCAGAAACCTGGAAAAATTACACCCGCCCACGAATGGTCTGCCTGGTTACAGACAGTGAAAACCTTCACCACCCGGAAAACAACCCCTTTGACTTCCCGCATCACCGATGACCGTTTATTCCTGAAAATTGAAGTATTTACAACCAGTATAAACGCCCTGATAGACACCAGCTTGCACCTATATAGGAGAAAAGGTAAAGAACCTTTTGAGAAGGAACCGAGTACATCCCTGTACACAACGTTGTGCAACCGTACGCCTATCCGATAGCTCACTAGCCGAAACTAAAGGGTTATATATTTTTCCTGCCACCGTAGAAAAGCAAGTACTCCAGATACCAGGATATTACATGCCCCAGTTATCCACCGACGTAGTACTCGGATTAGATTTCCTAGAATATGTGCAAGCTACACTACACCTGCATAACAAACAGATCGAAATTGCCGGAACCCGCATACCGTTACAGGAGTCCGCAAATGGAGGGATAAGTGGAATCCACGGACCTGACGAAGACCAGTTAACCCAGTTGAACACCTTCTTGGAAGAGGAGATGGGGAAATTCCCCCATGTTAGCGGGAAAGCCCGTAACGTTGTACATAAGATTACCCTTGCACCTAACGCCAGTCCCATTAAACAACGATATTACCCACGCAACCCAGTTATGCAAGAGATCATCAACAAAGAAGTAGATCAGATGTTGGCTGCGGACATTATAGAACCGTCCCACAGTCCATGGAGCTCACCGATCGTATTAGTCAAGAAACCGGCCGGAGCTTATCGCTTCTGTATCGACTACAGAAAGGTCAACCAAGTTACCATTAAAGACGCGTATCCGCTACCTTACATCCAAGGTATATTAGACCAGTTGAGAGGAGCGAGCTATGTCAGCACATTAGATCTCAAGCAAGGATATTGGCAAATTCCCCTGGACCAACCGAGTAAACCAATAACAGCATTCACCGTGCCCGGGAGAGGACTGTTCCAATTTAAAGTTCTCCCGTTTGGACTGCACTCTGCCCCGGCCACGTTTCAACGGTTCTTAGACACTATTATCGGCCCCGAGATGGTCGGACGAGCCTTCGTCTATCTGGACGATATTATCGTGCTAGAAGAAACCTTCCAGGACCACCTACGCAATCTCCAGGAAGTTTTCCGACGACTCCGTCGCAATGGCCTGCAGTTACAACCTGACAAATGCAGGTTCTGTCAGACGCAGCTCAAATACTTGGGACACCTTATTACGACCCAAGGGATTTTACCAGACCCAGAGAAGGTTAGCGCAATTACCCAGATACCCGCCCCCCGCACCGTCAAACAATTGCGTCTATTCCTAGGACTTGCGTCGTGGTACAGAAAGTACGTTAGCGGTTTCGCCCAATTAAGCCAACCCCTCACGGAATTGTTAAAGAAAAAGGCTAAATATCAATGGACCGAGAAACAAGACCACGCTTTCACCGCTATCAAAGAAGCCTTGACCGCCCCGCCGGTACTTGCTTGCCCGGACTTCACCCAGCCTTTTGTATTGCAAACCGATGCAAGTACTTCCGGAATCGGAGCTGTTCTAACACAAGGGCAATCCCCCGACGAAAAAGTTATCGCATACATCAGCCGAGCGTTGAATCCCGCCGAGAAAAATTACTCAACCATTGAGCAAGAATGCCTGGCCGTAGTATGGGCCATTCAAAAGTTGAAAGGCTACCTAGAGGGATATCAGTTTACGGTGCTAACAGATCACCGAAGTCTTAAATGGCTCCGCACCTTAGAGAAACCGACCTCCAGACTAGCCCGATGGATAATGGAACTACAACAGTTTGATTTCCAAATTGAATACCGAAAGGGAACGTTAAACTACGTCGCCGACGCTCTTTCTCGTCTCCATGAAACAGCCGAGACCGGTCCTGAATTATCTCCATTGGAGGTCGAAGAAATCGAAGAAGCAACATGCCCCTGGTATCAACACCTGATACAACAAACGCAGGCACATCCGCACAACACCGAGATATAAGATAGAAGTGGACTATTATATCGTTCCTTCCCGGACCCGACACCGGAAAAAGAGATGGGAAGTCACACCAGCTGGAAGAAATGCGTGCCCCAGGATAAGCGCCAGGAGATTCTTCAAGAATGTCACGATGCACCCACCGCCGGACACCTAGGAATTGCTAAGACCCTTTGTCGCATTTACCGAAAGTATTACTGGCCGACCATCAAACGCGATGTAATCACCTATATAAAAGCATGCCGAAGTTGTCAGACCTACAAAGGACCGACCCAGAAACCGCCGGGAGAAATGTACTTCTCACAACCAGGACATCCGTGGAATAACGTCAGTACAGACCTTATCGGACCGTTACCTCGCAGTAAGAAGGGGCATAATTTTATATTAGTTTTCCAGGACCGTCTAACCAAATGGGTAGAGATAAAACCACTTCGAAACGCTACCAGTCCGCCCATAATTCAAGCTTTGCGGGAACAAGTTATCTATCGCTATGGCTGTCCCAAGAACTTAATTTCCGACAACGGTCCCCAGTACACTAGCCGACTATTCCGTAAGTTTCTACAGGATCATGGAATTCGACACCGATTGACACCTCCCTATTCACCGCATGCAAATCCAGTAGAAAGGTCATAGGAACGATGGTGGCTCAATTTACCGGAGGCAAGCAAAAAGAATGGGATCTATATCTCCCGGAAATCGCGTTTGCGATTAATACTGTCCAACATGGAGCCACAGGATTCTCCCCCGCTCTACTTAATTTAGGAAGAATTGACCCCCGTGCGCCTGGGACGCACACCAACAGCCGCCGCCAACCGACACCAACGTCACCGCCGAGGAACAGGAACAGCACATGCGATATCTAAAAGACCTGCAAGAATTAGCCAGAGACGCTTTATCAAAGAATTTTGAGATTCAGCGGAAGCACTACAACCTACGCCATAGAGCCTACCGCCCCCGAGAAGGAGATCTTGTTTACCGGAAAACCCGCCATCTCTCAAGTAAAGCGAAAGAATTTACATCGAAATTAGCAGAAAAATACGACGGACCTTACCTAATTTATAAAGTAAGATCGCCGGTTATTGTTGAACTCCGAGAACCCGGCAGTAGGAAAAGCGCGGGAGTAGCGCACGTTAAAGATTTGAAGAACGTCTCTGACGTCGCTAATCAGACGAATCCAGTAACCAATGAAAATAACCCAACGTTAACGGCTATCAACTGCGCGCGCTTTCAATATCATATAAAAGACCAAAATCTACCTAGGACTGATATCTTATGTACAATGGCACCCGTGCAAACAAGAATTAAGAAAAACCGACGCCGCATTACTCCCTGGCTGCCCGAGTATTATCGCCAGCCTGGGACAGAAGGTCTTCCCGCCGCCTTCGTGACACGACATGAATCACCCCTAAGAGACCGCTCCCCCGTACAAAAGCCATCCACGACATCCGAACCTACAACGCCGCCCGCGAGCCCGACTAAAGGGAGGTGCATGAATTTTCGCCGCCGCGACTACACGCGGACGGAAGGCCGCGAACACCGAAACGCCCACACCTCCGCGAAACCGAAGAAGTGACGGGACGCATTAAAATCTTAAGCATTCATGAGATTAGGCCCGAAGTATTGATGCCGCCCCCGACCTTACCGACCTCGCGCACCGCCATCCGCCGCCGGAAACGGAATCGACGTCGCGTCACCATCTGCCTGCCGGAGGGAGGAAGAATCAAGGTTAAGAGAACGGAGTTTGAGGAAGAGAGGGTGGTATGTAACGAACCGCAAGTCATTACTTCAAAATTTTTTTAATTAATTAATTATTTACTTAACAATCCGCCCTCGTAAAAGAAATGATGTAAGCTTTCTTAGTATTTAAACACCTGCAAAACTTCATCTAATATTTCTTAGTATTCCGTATTACTCAGTCACGTCCATATAGTGCATTATTTCGTTTGATTGCACAATAATAATTAATTTGTTCCCACTCCAACGTGGATTTCATAAAACATCGAAAGTTTTATACGTCAGAGTAATCTCCGCCAATTAAAAGTAGGATTCCCCCAAACAGAAGCCATCACCGCCTACTGAGGGTCCTCTATAAAAACCGCGTCGGGCACCTTAAGAATATGATTGTTAATAAATAGTAAGATATCTATCTATCTATCGGTATTTAAACACGCATACCGCCGCCGAGAAGTATAGCCGTAACCGTGACCGACCAGCCGCCGTAGAAGAGTTCCGTCGCGCCAATTGAACGCATCCCGCCGCCGAGAAGTAGTTAGTTAGTTTCACCAGCTCCTGTATTAGTTAGTCCGGTCGACTAACTCCGATTCCAGAGAACCTGCACGTGACGGTTGTTTGGAAAGTAAATCGCCGCAAACCTAGTGATAGCCACCGCGAGTTTAGAGCACTGTAGGTGCGAACGCACGCCGCGACCCTTCCGTAAATAGCTCTTTGTGATTAACGACACGTAAGTCTGTGGAGTAATTAAAAGCACAAACATACATACCAACACACACACAACCCCCAGGCCGCTACGGGCAAAAACCACGAGGTAGCCGGGAGTACCAACACACACACACAACCCACAGGCCGCTACGGGCAAAAACCACGAGGTAGCCGGGAGTACACACACACACAACCCCAGGCCGCTACGGGCAAAACCACGAGGTAGCCGGGAGTACCAACACACACACACAACCCCAGGCGCTAGGCAAAACCACGAGGTAGCCGGGAGTAAAGCACACACAACCCCAGGCCGCTACGGGCAAACGCCACGAGGTAGCCGGAGTGCTCACAAACCACGCTAACATATACCTGACGACGAGAGCTAAGTAGGACTGTATAGACCTGCAGCTTTTCATTTACGCTCACTTACATTCTAAACACCTGAATTCACTAGCTCGCTGGAGAAAGACCGAAGTGCCTATAATCACAAACGCATTAAACGTAGAGTATCCGTCAAAGGCCTGTCATAGCCGAAAACCGTCCATCGCTGACCACGCGCTTAGTAAACGAATTTCAAGAAAGCAATCAATTAATTGTTTTCCACCAGCTTATTCCGCAAGTATAAAACCGCCTTTAATAAATACGCGTTTTGTGTGCATACCATTAAGGAACGTCGATTGTATCTACGTGAGATTTCTTTCATTTGCATAAAAGAAATCACCACCATAAACTCACCGCCCAGTAGATAACGTTTGAATAATATTAATTATACAACCAAACGTGTATAATCCGCCTAGTCTAAATTTAATGCAAAGATAAACCTCTGAAGAAGTCATATTTTAAGCATAATACATCGCGAAGTAAAATTACTTCACGAAGCATACGCGCTTGTCCGTCTTCCAAACATTACTAAAGGTAAAGAGCCGCACGCAGTTAGACCAGTACAACAGTCCTGCGTACCACACGTGAACTCGGGATATCGATTTTCACTAGTGACCTACATTCGCGCAACCCTCGTTTTGAATAACCAGCAGTTTGTTTATAAATTCTTTTCTTTTATAGACAGGGCCGTATCCAGTATAAATAATTAATTAAACATAACGTTATTAATCATTTAAATATTACGGTCATCATTGAGTGTAACTAGGGAGTATTAAAATCTATTTTACAGAAGCGATTTCGACCGGAATAAGCAGTCGCATTGAGCGAGGGGAAGGAAGGACGCCGCCATCTCCAGTAGGACATCCAGTTATTTCAGTATTGTTACAGTTTAGGTTAGTTGTTGTTAGAATAAGTGTGAATATATTAGATGTGTAAATATAATAGGATAATATATTTTTAAACCGTTTTATTTTAATTATTTCATGTGGACAGTGTAGAGCATAAGATTAAATATACCGACGAACCCACCCCCTCTTTAGTTTTAAATACAAAGACCGATTACAGTTTAGCCGCGGCAAATATAAAAATTGTAAGAAAGGACCTTACAACTATATAAGTAGTATAGGCATTACTCGGAACTTAACTTACGTTTATTAACGTAAAAACTCAAGATTCAACCTTTCGGGGACTTAATATATCCCCTTGTAACATTAAAAGCGGCTGCCAAAGTATAAACACTAAAACAAATAACTGGGCCAACTTATAACATTAAAAAAAAAGCGATGATGTAATAACCAAAACGGAAATGTAATAAACAATTTGCAATTGATCAAATAATTTTAATTAATATAAAAATATTACCAAATAACAATCGTTACTGCCGTTGGCTCTGTCGGTAAATTAAGATAGGGAGAGTTCTAATATACTGAGTTGTTAACCTACCTGAAATGCCACTTGCTTCCCATCTGCTTAGTTATTTCCACTGCACTTAATTAATAAAAAATGTTATATAAAAAATTATGAAAAAATGATAAAATCTCGAGCGCCATGTCGTCTTTTTTTTATATAGGAACAACAAAACCTAGTTAATGAATAATAATAAACAATTTATCAAAATGAAAATAAAATAACATGATATACTTAAGTTTATTCAATATCTGATTGAAAAGGTTAAAAAATCAGAAGTCTTATACTATTCTAAAATTATATAAAAACATTACCTTTGAACGGTTCGGTACATAAACTGTATTAATGCTGGTAACTATGAAGCAGAATGGTGAACTTGGTGAGGTCAATGTCTTGCTTATTTATCCTTAATATGTTGTGTCCATAAATTTATTGAATTTCTTTGAAGTTTAAGTTTGTAGAACTTGCGTTGTAAAATGTAATTCAAGTAAAAATTTCCATTTAAATTAGAAAAATAATAGAATAGTAAATTAGTGACTTATAAGAGCCATTAAAGATAATTATTATAAAAATGCCATATAAAAGTATGCATTAAAAAATATAAGTCAAATATGAGTGAAACATGAGTGCAAAATAGGTGCCCAAAAAAAGCAAAGGTTTTAGTTTTAAAATATAATGAATTAGAAAATAACTTACCATCAAAATCTAATGGCACAAAATATAAAAAAATTAGGTAAAAACCATTCTTTCTGCTGTAACATTCAGCATTCAGTGAAAAAAGATATCGCGGCTTTCCGAATAACTCAAGTGAGTATTCCCCCTAAAAGTTGTCACGCGTTGCGCGGATACAAAAATCAGAATCCAATTTTTTAAGAAAGGGAACTATAACTCTTTATGAAATATTACACCCAAAAAGATGTGTTCTAGGTAATGCAAATTAAATTGCCTTTCTCAATTCTACATTTTAATAATTAAAACTTTTCTAATATTACGCCAAATAAACGAACGATCCCAAACCAATGTATTTTTTAATACAACCACAAAAAAAGGTTGTTACACCCTTTGTCGAAAATGATATTACATATATAAAATATGAAACAACCTAACTAACTATTTCATAATAAATTTGATCAACGTGTTATGGATCGATTTTGACGTCAAGATTGGAGTTTTGTAAGAGGCTAGAATGTTAATAGGTTCTTAAGTAGCTTTTAATTTTAAATCAGATTGTAAAGATGATGTATTATTGACCGGGATTCTGGGACAATCTTGAGTTATTGATACTTTTGAATTTTGTTTAATAGGGTTCTTCCAAGTATGCGGTGTCACAGAAATTCAAACCACCTTAACCAAATTCATATCATAAAATTTACAATGGAAATTGAAATAAATAACTCCCCCCATTTTTATACACTCATAAGACTTGGTAATGGAAAAGCTTCACAAAGGGTTTACCGGAAATAGATACCTAAATTCTTCTTCGCATCATCACCCCAGTCAGTTACTCAGCGTTATGAAGTCTTTAATATTCTGTTCTTATCATGTATCCTATGAAAATTTTAAAAATGGCGAAATAGAGACTATTCATAATATTTTAATTCAAAACAGATACAGCCAGAAAGATATAATAAAAATTGTCAATGAAATTAGGAAACCTAAAAATCACTCCAATCCATTAGGTACCACTCATAAAATTCTAGTAATTTTACCATGTATAAGAGGAATCACAGATAAAATCGCTAAGAAATTTCCCAAAAATGAATTTAGACCCGCTATTAAACCTTACTTTACCTTGTACCAACTTTTGAAGAGTCCTAACAACAAAATTTGTATGTAGATCAAGAAGTGCACGAAATATCTTGCACCGCCTGCACAAGTAGTTATATTGGACAAACAAACCGAAAATTATATGTGAGAGCTGATGAACACAAACTGACCATCAAACAATAAAATCCTTCGTCATCTTTGGTTAATCATTATTTAGATACTTCACACCAAATGAATACTAATAACATTCTATTATTTGTACCTTTATATAATTTACACGAACGAATTACTAGAGAGGCCATTGAAATTGAGAAGGGGCCCAATGCCCTTAACAAGCGTGACGGAAGTTCTAAGATACCGCACATTTGGAAGAACCATATTAAACACAATTCAAAATTACCAATAACTCAAGATCGTACCAGCATCCCGGCCAATAATACATCATCTTTACAGTCTGATTGAAAATTGGAAACTACTCAAGATCCTATAGACATTTCGACCTCTAATACCACTACAAATTCAACTACATATCTTGAACCTGCGAATCGAAGCAGAACTCGTTCATCAAAATTATTATGAAATAATTGGTTAGGTTGTTTCATATTTTATATATTTAATATTATTATTGACAAAGGGGAGGGACATACTAAGTCCCAGAAACGTCGAATCTTCTATTTTCTCGTTAATATACGCAACTTAAGTTCCGAATAATGTCTATATTACATAATACCACTTGTGTAAGCTTAAATAATTACATATTAACTACGCTACCGAGGGAGTAAATCTCACTCGGTTTAAACTTAATTTGTATGTATTTTTCTATTAGTACTGATGTACAGTATCTTTATTTATTAAGGATTACAGTCAACTGTTTGTACTTATGTCATGAGAGCCTGCAACCTATCGAATTGATAGGTTTCACACACGACACTGCACATGACTGATATTAAATTTATTTGCGAAAGCATTCATAGAAAACTACAGGAGGAAAATATTTTCTTTGTGATAAAATTCATTGATTACACAAATCGTATGTAAATTAAAATTTAACAAAACATTCAGAAAAAGAATTCCTCGATTTTGATTTGAACCCTTCGATCTGTTCTTTGCTAGAGAACTGCCTTACCAACTGCACTACCGAGGTAGCAAATCTCACTCGATTTAACCTTAATTTGTGTGTATTTTTTATTATTACTAATGTACACTAACTTTACTTATTACTGTTCACAATCAACCTTTACATACAAATTAAGTTTAAATCGACAGAGACTTCCTCCCTCGGTAGCGTAGTTGGTAACGCAGTTCTCTGGCAAAGAACAGATCGTGGGTTCAAATCCCACTCGAGGAATTCTTTTTCTGTATGTATTTTAAATTTTAAATTTACATACAATTTGTATGTATATATATATATATATATATATATATATATATATATATATATATATATATATATATATATATATATGTATATACAACGTGTCCCAGATAACATTTCCAGCATGGGGATCTGCTTATTATAAAAGATACAGATTTGGTTAAATTAGATGAATTACTCCTAAGGATTAGTGAAATTATAGGACACTCTCCAATTTCCAAATTTCCATGTATTTTAAGACTTGTGGCAAGAAAAGAAAATGTCAAATTTCTTTTCTTGTAATATCTTTGTTATATTAGACATATAAATTTTATTTGCACTTTCTTAAGATATTTTTTATGCAGAATTTAAATATCATTTGGATTTTTATTTGCACTTTCTGTTTTTTAGTTTCAACCCCTAAATTAAATTTTTCTTATGCAACGACAAGTCGGCCTTTGAAATAATTGGTCGTGTTTTTTTATCCTCTTTACAATGATATAGCACATGTACTATCTATTTTTAAAAACAACAAAGAAAATTTAAAAAAATGTATTTTATTAAAGACTCTAACAATAAGTAGGCCGTGAAACATGAGAAAACAACAAATAATAGATAACAACAAGAGTTAAGCAGGTAATAGTATTGGAGATAATTATGCAATTATAAAAGATGTTCAAACAATTGACCATTCCGTTCTAAACATAATTGTGCCCTGCGTAGCGTCGACGTAATTGCTCTGCGTAGTTTTTGGCGTTTAATGCTACCAAATGCTGCAAGAACAGCTTCACGAAGATCTTCGGCATTCTCAAATGTTTGCACGTACACTCGATTTTTTACGTAGCCCCAAAGGAAAAAGTCCAAGGGCCTTAAGTCTGGAGATCTGGGTGGCCATAAAATCGGCCCTCGATTACCAATCCATGAATTTGGAAACCGATTATTAAGATATTCGCTGAAGATGTTTGAATTGTGGGGTGGGGCGCCATCTTGTTGGAAGCAGATATTAATATTCTCAATCAGTGGTAAATCATCAAGTTTATTTTCTAAATCAGTTTGTAGTAAATTCAAATACCTTTCACTATTTCATGTTTCGTTAAAAAATATGGGCCCAATAAGTTTAGCGCCTAAAATGCCAGACCAGACGTTAAAACCAAATCTCACTTGATGCCGACTTTCCTTAACAACGTGAGGATTTTCACGGTTCCAAAAGTGAACATTGTGTCGATTGAAAAGGCCATTATTTGTAAATCTGCTTTCGTCAGACCACAAAATCGTAGCTGGAAAATTATCGTTATTCTCACATTGATTAACATACCATTGGCAAAATTGTAATCTTCTCCCCTGATCTCCATCTCTAAGTCCCTGCAGAATGGTGTACTTATACGGATGATACCTGTGACGTTTTAAAATTCTTTGTGATGTAGTTTTCGAAATACCAGTGTAATGTTCAATTTCTCTAACAGATATTGAAGGATTTTCAATAACTGATTGTAATACCTTTAGTTCTGCATCTTGATTCCGTAATTTCGGATTTCTAGTAGGTTTTGAAAATGAACCATATTCTTTTAAATTAATTACCAATTTTCTGTACGTACGAGCACTGGGCTGCCTTCTTTCAGGATACAGCCTCAAGTACATCCGTTCAGCTTCTAAACTGTTTTTATGAGACAAAATGTAACAACTCAACATATCAAACTTTTCAGTATTAGTAAATAAAGCCATGTTTGACACAAAAATATTCTGGAACGAATAATTTTTAAGTGACATTAAATTCGATTGTGTTTTTATGTTTCACGGCCTGCTTATCGTCAGAGTCTTTAATAAAATACATTTTTTTTTAATTTTCTTTGTTGTTTTTAAAAACAGATAGTAAATGTACTATATCATTGTAAAGAGGATAAAAAAACACGATCAATTATTTCAAAGGCCGACTTGTCGTTGCATAAGAAAAATTTAATTTAGGAGTTGAAACTAAAAAATAGAAAGTGCAAATAAAAATCCAAATTGATATTTAAATTCGGCATAAAAAATATCTTAAGAAAGTGCAAATAAAATTTATATGTCTAATATAACAAAAAAGATATTACAAGAAAAAGAAATTTGACATTTTTCTTTTTCTTGCCATAAGTCTTAAAATACATGGAAATTTGGAAATTGGAGAGTGTCCTATAATTTCACTAATCCTTAGGAGTAATTTATCTAATTTAACCAAATCTGTATGTTTTATAATAAGCGAGATCCCCATGTTGGAAATGTTATCTGGGACACGTTGATATATATATATATATATATATATATATATATATATATATATATATATATATATATATATATATATATATATATATGTATGTATAAGTGGGTAATCTTGACTGATAATAATTATAAGATAAGTTTATTTGGGAATGCAGTGAATTAGGGAGGCCAAAAAGTAAAAAAACTCTTTGTTAATGTGCCAAGCTTTTGAAATGCTCTATTCGTTTATCGAGACAAACTACAAATATAGTTATAGGTGTATAGTTAAATAATAAAGTTAAAAATAAAACTAACAATAGGAAATGTGAAGAACCCAAAAGGAATTGACAGTGTGTCAATAGTAAAACTAAATGGAATGTGGGTGGTTACGTATTAAAAATATTAACAACGCTAGATCAAAAAAATTAAAGGAAAAATAACATTAACAAAAATTACTAGAAAAATGGACAATGTTAAGTAAAAGCTTACCACACTTCAGAGACGAATTATTTTTTAGTTGCAACTTGATAAGACTACGTTCATAAGATAAAGTGTAATTATCTAATATATATATATAATATATATATATATATATATATATATATATATATATATATATATATATATATATATATATATATATAACACACACACACACACACACACACAGGGTGTTTCATTAATAATGGGAAATAAATAAACTGTATAATCTTGGGTTCAAAATAATAAGATTTAGCCCAATTCACTTAGATAAAATGTGTCTCCTGTCTGAGTTACAGGGTGTTTTATTTAATAATTTAAAAATTATTTTTCTCCATTATTTTTAAACTGTTTGACTAATCTTTATCATATGTGGCAGGAAGTGTAGACACTGCAAACCTTACTAAATCATGGTAAATAGACGTTTCTGGCTACTACCAGAGGCGTACGACAGGGGCAAGCCAGAGCTTGACCCTTCCTAAATTCTACGCCAATGTCGAAATTTTCATTTTAGCACAATTTTTCTATTCTCGTACACTTTCTATGTAAATAACATTCTCTAGCTTCGTAACGATAAGTCATTATTTTTCGAGATGTTTAAAGTTAAACATAATGTTGCACAATTTTTATGTGTATGTGCATTGGCGGTGTTTTTGGTTCATAGGTTTGCATTTATTACGCAAATGAAACTTTTAAGTTTAATGAGAAGATAAACAAACAATTTATTATCAAAAAGTGTTTTTCACATTTTTTCTACAATAAGTAACACGAACAAACTTTAAAAATAGGTACTTATAACAAATAAACTGATTTTTACCTTCACAATCAGATAAATACCACTTGAATCATTTCTTTATATCATTTAGAAGTGCGTACGACATATTCAAAATAGGTTCAGGTTTTGTGTAGTTGCCTCTGATCTGAATTAATCGTTTCGGTCTACTAGGCGGCTTCCATTGCCATTAGCTGTTTATTTTTACTGTCGCGAAAGATTTTGATTATTATAAAATTTAAAAAGCTCATCAAGTAAAAATGCCCCTCCATAACAATTTTACTAATCGTGAAATGCGAGATATGATTTGTGTTTATGTACGAGAAAATTATTCCTGTCTTGCTGCTACTCGAAGATATCGGGAAATGTATCCAAACAGATTTCAACCTGGAGCAAAGCCTTCAGTAATATTTTTAATAGATTAGGAGATACTCGACAATTTAAGCCCAAAAGTGATGTGGGACGACCTAAAAATTCAACTGTTGATCAGGAGGATGACATTTTAGTGCGAATTGCTGATAATCCTCAACTAAGCACTCGGTGTTTAGCAGCAATGACTGGAGTAAGCCATTCTTCAGTTTTTCGCTTAGTGAAAAAAGAAAATCCACAACCTTACCACTTTACACCTGTATAAAATTTATTACCAACAGATTATCCTTTGAGATTAAATTTTGCTCAGTGGAAGTTAAATAGAAAAACTGAAAATCGTGATTCTATTAAAAACATTCTTTTTACTGACGAGGCCACTTTTACACATAGAGGAGTTTTCAACTGGAGAAATAGCCACAGTTGGGATATTTAAAATCCGCATCTATTCCGAGACTCACATTACCAACATGAATTTAAGGTTAATGTATGGTGCGGTGTATTTGCAGATAGTTTGTTGGGTACTTATGAAATACCAGCAAATTTGAATGGTAACTCGTATTTGGAGTTTCTACCAACTAGACTTTTCCACGAGTTAGAGGAATTGCCACTTAACCGAAGGAGAGGTATGTGGTTCATGCAGGAGGGGCACCGCCTCATTATCCTTTAATAGTACGGAACTATCTAGTTCAACAATTTCCTCATCATTGGATTGGCAGAGGTAGTGAATTCCCGTGGCCGCCTGGAACTGCCGAAGGTAATTCCTTAGATTTCTATTTCTGGGGGCACATGAAAACATTGGTATATTCACAAGAAATAAATAATCGTCAATAGCTGTGGCAGGTGGCAGCAAATAGTAAATTCCGATAATTTTATTGCTAATCAGCCAAACATATTTTTTAAAGCTAGAAGATCGTTTAGTGAAAGAATAGATAAACTTATTGAGGTAAATGGGGGTCACATTGAACATTTGTTAAGTTAAGTATTTTTAAAGTTTGTTCATATTATTTATTGTAGCAAAAATGTGAAAAAGACTTTTTGGTAATTACGTGTTAGTAAACGTTGGATTGGCAGAGGTAGTGAATTCCCGTGGCCGGCTGGAACTCCCGAAGGTAATCCCTTAGATTCCTATTTCCGGGGGTATATGAACACATTGGTATACTCATAAAAATAAATAATCGTCAAGAGCTATGGCAGCAAATAGTAGATTCCGCTAATTTTATTTCTAATCAGCCAAACATATTTTTTAAAGTTAGAAGATCGTTTAGTGAAAGAATAAATAAACTTATTGAGGTAAATGGGGTCACATTGAACATTTTGTTAAGTTAAGTATTTTTAAAGTTTGCATATTATTTATTGTAGCAAAAATGTGAAAAAGACTTTTTCATAATTACGTGTTAGTAAAATTGTTTGTTAATCTTCTTATCATACCTAAAAAAACAACTCAAAAGTTTCATTTGTGTAATAAATGCAAACATATGACCCAAAACAGTCATGATAAATACACATTGAAATTATGCAACGTTATGTCTAACTTTAAATATCTCGAAAAATAATGACTTTATCGTTACGAAGCTAGACAATGTTATTTACATAGAAAGTATTGCAGAATAGAAAAATTGTGCTCAAAGACAATTTCACCAGTCGCGTAGAATTTAGGAAGGGTCAAGCTCTGACTTGCCCCTGTCGTACGCCTCTGGTAGTATCCAGAAATGTTTATTTACCATAATTTAGTAAGGTTTGCAGTTTCTACACTTCCTGCCAAATATGATAAAGATTAGTCAAATAGTTTAAAAGTAATGGGGAAAAATAATTTTTAAATTATTAAATAGAACACCCTGTAACTCAGACAGGAGACACATTTTGTCTAAGTGACTTGGGTTAAATCTTATTATTTTGATTCCAAAATTCTACAGTTTAATTATTTCCCATGTTTAATGAAACACCCTATATATATATATATATATATATATATATATATATATATATATATTATTTATTTATATATATGCATGTATGTATAGTACATCTTGGCTGCTTATAAAATAAAAAATAGTGGAGTGTACAAAGGTTCCGTCAGAGCGGTTGCATCTTTCTCTCTCTATTATTTGGTTAAACATCACCGTTGTGCAAATGCACCGTATAACTTAGACCATAATGGTGAAAGTGTTAAGCGGGGTACACATGGTCCAGCAGGCCTGTCAGTTCGAACTGAATAGCCCACCTAAATGCCGGTTGCCTCAACGTGTATATATTCTGATCGATCTGTCAGTTAATACTGTGTTCAGGCTGCCGCAGAAAAATCAAATGTATGTTCGTTCATCCGGTCGGCCTGGTGCAATCAAAATCTGAACGTGCGTATGGCACGGTCGACTATCGGTCGTTACGACAATTCAGTGGTAGTAGTAATGTCGTACAACATGTCGCACGAAATAAAAAACAGGTGTTTGGAGGAATTTATCGCGATTTATCATAGGGAGTAGTGTCTGTGGCAAGTGAAATCGAAAAGCTATCACGACCGTGGCAAGAAAGATGTGACTTATTTTAAATTTGTAGAAAAATGGAAGGAAATCGATCCTTCCAGTACGACGTCTACTTTTCTGAAAAAAAAATAGCTTGAGGATTAGTTTTCGTGGAAGACCAAGAAGTCCCTCGGAACTCTCAAAGCAATATCTCTGATGAGACTCTGATGAGCACTCTGGAGGGCATATGTTCTCGATGACTTAGCTATGAAAAAGTTGTGTTGGATGCATCAAGCCATTACAACGGATTCAATGTTCCGCAGTTCCAAATTAATAAAATAAAGTGTAAAATATTCGAAATCTGGCAGCCAGTATTCCAAACACATTTTCCACAATATGTGTTGTAAATTTTATCAGTTAGGTCTTGCTGTATAAAAGGTTTTATAACGTCTACACCCAATAGAAATGCATCATCTCCTATTAAAACATAAGGTAATTTTCTGGAAGTATTCTGTATGGTTTCTTCTCCGGGAACTTTCAGGAGATTGTTTTGTAGTTTTCCAAAAAATAAGGTGTTCTATAGTACATCATCATCAGACACCCTGCTGTTTCTACTGAAATTGCGCATTAAAATACGACAGTGCGCATCATCTAACGCTAATAGTACAGGGTGTCCCAACGATAGAGTAAAGTAAGTTTATGCTTAACTAGAATTATTTGTGTAAATATTGTATGGACCATGGGGTAGAGGTAAGAAGTGTGCATTTTTTTAAAATATTGGAAGTTATACAGGGTGTGCCAGAAAAGCAGGACGTGAAAAAGTATGATTTTTTTAAATAGAACACCCCGTATTTGGTTTTAGTTTTTAATTCTACGTGTCCATACAAACATATTTTGTCATACAAAAGATTGGCTGAAAGTTTTTAGTTCTTGAGATATTCGCGTTTAAAGATTATTATGGTCATTTTCGTGGGGTTGATGAATGGGCAATTGTTCCGTTATTTCACAATAAAAAATTGATATTTCGTGTGAAAAATGAGTGATATTATACTAACGTTTAGACCGAGTAGTATTTCTAATTTTCTCAACAGGGTGTTTGTTATAACCATTCAAATTTGAAAATTCTCAAATTAAAAAATCAGTTTTTTTAATTTCACACCCTATATATTTTTATTTCATTTTATTCGGGATTAAAAATCTATCATTTTGTCAAATATATCCTATATCTATCTTTGATAGTTTTCGAGTAATTTCGATTTTTCACACTAGCTACTTTATTTTCGATAACATTGTATTGCATGGATCTTGGTAGCCATGGAAAATAATAATTGCGTTACTAAGATACAAAGGTTTCCTACTTGTCAAAATAAACACATATTAAATTTGTCGTTTTCGCATTTAACTTGTTATCAATTCTTGTATCAATTATGGATTATTCGACAAATGAATTAATTGATATGATATACGTGTTGGGCGAGGCTGAAAAAACCCTTTATTGGCACAACGAATCTACAAAATGAAATATCCTGAACGTCGAATACCTACTACTGTTGGCTTGGAAAATTTGATGGATAGATTTGATTCTAGTGGTAGTGTTAAATACTTCAAACGTAAAGTTGTTAATAAAAGGGCAGCTAATGAAGAAAAAGAACTTGAAATATTATTAAATATTCAAGAAAATCCCCAAGTGAGTTCTAGAACATTAGCGACGATATGTGATACCTCCAAATCAAACGTGAATCGAACAACGCTGAAGTATAAGTACCATCCCTATCACATTGAGCTTCATCAAGAATTGCGAGAAGAGGATTTTGCAAGACGAATTGAATTCTGCAATATCATTAATCAACGGCTGCAATTAAATAACAACTTTTTGTGCTCCATAATGTTTTCCGATGAGGCGACGTTTAAAAGTAACGGGGCTGTAAATCGACATAATATGCACTATTACGCCATTGATAATCCATTTTGGCTACGAGAAGTTCAAAACCAAAATCATTGGTCACTAAATGTGGTGTGGTATACTTAATGACCAAATTAACGGTCCCTATTTTTTTGATCATCCATTAACGGGCCGCAGCTATTTGCATTTCTTACGTGAAGAATTGCCTGTGTTACTTGAGGATATCAATTTAGAAGGACGACTAAATATGTGGTTGCAATAGGATGGTGCACCTCCACATTTTATCGGGACGTAAGGGAATTCTTGAACCAGCAATACCCGGAGAAATGGATAGGACGTAATGGCTTTATATTATGGCCACCCAGGTCATGCGATTTAACTCCACTGGATTTTTCCTATGGGGATACATAAAAGATCGGGTGTATATTATTAAACCTACAACAAGGAGGACATGAAAAATAGAATTCGCGAAGCTTGTCGCACAGTGACCCTCTTATGTTATCCGAAGTGAGACAGAACATGAGAAAAATGCTCAATATGTGTATTCAGCAAGAAGGCCGTCTATTTGAGCATTTACTAAGACGCAATGTTGAATAATTATTGAATTACTGTTTCTCATTAATAAAAACTGTTAATATTCTCGCTTAGGTGGTTTGTTTTATTTCGTCGCAATTGTTTTCCATGGCTACCACGATCCACAATAATGTTATAGTATCGTATGTAACGTAGCTAGTGAGAAAAATCGAAATTCCTCGAAAACTATCAAAGATAGATATAGGATATATTTGACAAAAATGATAGATTTTTTAATCCCGAATAAAATGAAATAAAATATATAGGGTGTGCAATTAAAAAACTGATTTTTTTTAATTTGAGAATTTTCAAATTTGAATGGTTATAACAAACACCCTGTTGAGAAAATTAGAAATACTACTCGGTCTAAACGTTAGTATAATATCACTCATTTTTCACACGAAATATAAATTTTTTTTATTGTGAAATAACGGAACAATTGCCCATTCATCAACCCTACGAAAATGACCATAATAATCTTTAAACGCGAATATCTCAAGAACTAAAAACTTTCAGCCAATCTTTTGTATGACAAAATATGTTTGTATGGACACGTAGAATTAAAAACTAAAATCAAATACGGGGTGTTCTATTTAAAAAAATCATACTTTTTCACGTCCTGCTTTTCTGGCACACCCTGTATAACTTCCAATATTTTAAAAAAATGCACACTTCTTACCTCTACCCCATGGTCCATACAATATTTACACAAATAATTCTAGTTAAGCATAAACGTACTTTACTCTATCGTTGGGACACCCTGTACAATACTATGTTGACTTTTACAATTATAATAATACGATCCGCTAAGGGGAGGTTTGCTTCCATGCTTCCCGTCAATGGCCGCAATGCAATAAAAAATTTTTTAGAGTTCCCCAAAGCTCTGAACAATGTTCTCCAGTCTTGTTCTAGTCGTGGAAACTAAAAAAAAAATAAATGGACCAAATATTTCAGTTTTGCATGCTTTGAATTTATGAAATACGATTTAGTAACACCCTGTTGTAACGTGTCAACTTCGTAGTTTTACGTTTCTTTGAGAAGGAAATAAATTCTTATGTCCGTTGGTAGGCAACACACTGTACTCGGGTACAAATCGAGAAATAAATAGATATGCAATAAATTCAAATTTAGGGAAACGATAAGATTTCTATTGGTTATCGATATCAGGTGACATTTTTCTTTTGAGTTCGTTCTTTTTTGAAAAGGAACGCCATTTTGTGACAAAAAATATGCGTTGTTAGAAACGAGGTGTGTGGGAGAGAATCTCTGTAATTTTTTCTTTAATGTTTATTTATTAAAGTTACACAGCGCAACGCTAGTTTGATACTCTCCTCATTTGAAAATTATACTAAGTGAGCTTAGTATTCGTTTATACGGATATAAAAGTTTCTAAACAAAGGCTCCGCGTCCGAACAAGGGGTGAGTAAAAAATGTGCCTGAACGTCAGTACATCTTTGTTGTTAAATAGTTACCTAAGTATACCCGTTATACTTCACAATCTCTCCGTATCTTAAACATTTGATTCTCCAGGTTCTTTCTCTGATTGTGGTTTTGGCCCTTTAGTCGCTTCTTCACTTCAATGCTGTAACGGATCGTTCAGCTGTAAATGAGATACTCCTTCACATCTGGGGTTATAAACGCATGGCTAGCGGTTCATCCTCACTACCGAATAGTGAACAGGGGTCTACGACAGCCCGCTGAAACTCCAGGGGTGACTTCAATCTCGTCTCGTTTTCTCTAAAAGAACGTTAAGCTTGTCACGCAAGACACACGAACACTCCTATTTACCAGCAACTGATTGGTGAGTCTTAAACTTTGAATCCTGGATCTATAGACAATCGTTTAAGTTCAATTTCGAGATACTTTAGTCGTGGTTCGTTATTTAATTAGACGAATTACAGCTGCAAAAATAACACTGCATCCTGGTGGTGTGTTATACATACATTTAACTGTGACATTGCTTGGGGTACACCTAAGTTGGTTATGTACCTGAAATCATGACTGTTTAATTAACAATAATAACTAATTTCATTCATGCTTACTGGGGTGTTCACTTGTACCGCTACCAATGTAGCTTCCTCATTACCTTATTTTGAGGTACATTACTGTTAAACATTTGGAGTTGCAAGTGTATCATAAACAGCTGTGACAGCTGCACCTGTTTACCTTGAAATTTGTTGCTTTCTGCATTTCAATGATGTGTTATATGGGGAGATCCACATTATAATCCTACAGTTATGTTTTTGTGAAGTAAAACGCTTTATGCTGGGCGATTAAGGTAATGAGTTAATATTTCTGAAAAATTTAACTGTCGAATTTACGATTTGTGTTCTTTCATTTGCTGTTTACTAATATTTAAACTTTCATTGTTCGTTCACACAAACGTTATCATAAATAAGGAAGCTATTAGTATTTCACGAAAGTGAATATTTTAGTCTTCAGCTGGAATTTTTTTGATCTTTTTGTTGCGTTAACTTTTAGAGTTACATTAAAGTAGCCTTCTAATTTAAGCTTGTAGTTTTGGGTGTAATAGTAATGACAGACCATCAATTTATTTAAGCGTTGCTTGAAAATTGGTACTCATATGCCGGTTAAAAATTTTAAGATTTAATTTTTTTATGCAATGATAGACATCTGGCTGGTATATTTTGGGTTAGGTATTTATGTATGGGTTATGTTATGACTCGGTTGAGTTAAAAACGGGACACCAGTTGTAAGGAGAGCTCTACCGATAACTACGGTTACCATTATCTTATTCTTGGGTTTATTCTGTTATGTAATTTGTGTGTAGGGTCAACGCTGGATGTTGCGCAGTGCATAACGGTGTTGTTTCATTCCAAAATAATTTGATTCAATTATTACTATTTCTTTTGTATCTATTTAGACGAGGCACTAAAAAAAGATGAGTGTGGTACTATTAACTTATTATTCCAAACTCGGTGGACATATAAACATTCTAGGGTTGTTTTGCGGAATAGTAGCTATCCCGATTTGCGATACCAGTTGTTTGAATACTTACCTACTGTAATGCATACGATTTGATATAGAGACTAGTATGCCTTCGGTAAGTTTAGGTTAACCATATTTGTTATATTTAAGGTTTGGGGTATATTACTATTATTACCTATTGTATCTGCAAAGATTAAACTGATTTGTGTTACACTACTAATAATTGTTTTCTTCATTACTGCAGTTTAGGAGTGAAATCCTAAACTAGCCTATTCCCTTCTTGCACTGTGTCCAACTTTATTTTTAACTAACGTATCTCTTACCGTATCGTAGCCCTTTTCTTGGCATAAGGGTGGTATAAAAATAAATCAAGTAGTGCTTTTTTAAATTCTCTGTGTATCTACGCCAACCACACGCCCACGTATGCAAGTGCCTAACCGACTGACTGAGCTTCCGGCCTTACCCATACTAGCTGTTGCAGCACACGTTTTAATTTTGCCACGACCTTACCTTTGTGCATGTAAAACGTTCTCAATAAGAAATATACACATGTCTACACTAAAAAAAATCTAACCCGCCATTTTACGTTCGAACCTACATGCTTGTATCGAACTCATTTCCTGAAAATATTTTGTTACAGGACCAATCACATGCTGATAGTGCAAACACAGATCTAGATGCCTTCGAACAGAGTCTCAAACCCAAGATGGTACTAAAATGACTTCTGGAGTGGCTTTAGGGTCTCAGTTTCACCATAGGCCGACACCAAAATCTCTAATACAAGATGACCATTCAAACTTAACAAAGGAAGTACTAGGGACTGTCAATAAATAACTACTTCAAACAACCGCGCACAGCAGATGACCGGTTTGATATTGCCGGTAAAAACGTCGCTATGAAGCTTATAGACGCTTTGCAGAGATATTTATGACATACTTTTCGAAGTTGAGGGTGGAACTCTAACACCTTATCATAAATTGACATACCAACCACCCTCGGCTAATCGCTATCATTCACCTAGTGCGTACCCTAGTATCCCAAGCTCTCAACTCTCCTCAACATCAGCATCACCGCAATAGTTGCTACTACGGTACTCCCAATCTTCAAATGAACACCACTTTCAGAATGAAAATTTTGTTCCCCAATCAGGAAGTATTCAAGAAATAGAACCATCGGCATCACCACCTACGACCAGTCAGCTAGTTCATTTTTCTCTTGGTTCACAAATTTATACTGGTAACTGATAACTGGACTTTTATTGTATTTTTTTGGTGAAGAAATGCAATGTTTTCTTATATGTTTATTCTCCAAGAAATCATTTCCTTACCTTCATGAAGTCGTTTCGTAGAACTTCCCATATAGCCACACAAGTTTCAAGAATAATGCAACTCAGATCTTGCGGTCATGTAATAGTAGAAAGCTTAAGGTCCTGATAGGTCCTTCCGGTAGCTAAACACCTTAAGGTTGCAGTCAGCCTTTCATGAGGTGGGGTTGCTTCTCTCATTACAGTGTTTATCTTTCTATCAAACGCATTACGAATGATAAAAGCTGCAGATAGGCATCTTCATCCATACGTAGATAATTGTGCTAATCCTTTGGAGCCAACTTCAATGCATTGAGCAAATTCACATAAGAAAATACGCGTTTTTCCTAAACCAATATTTACACCATACTGTACGTTTGGGGTAAACCGAAAAGTGCTAACGCGTCGTCGTCAGTAGAGGCCATGATGATTGAAACTGAAGAATGTTTCAAATTCGTCTGAACGTTTGGAGGGGCATCAGTCCACCCGGCGACCGGCCTCAGGCGGACTCTTCAGTCCGAACTGGCAGACCTGCCGCACCGTGTGTAGCCGGCTTTAGTCGATTTGTGGTCACCGTTTGTCTTTGATCGTGGTAGTAAGTTCCGGTCGTGTCAGACATCGCTTCTTAAATGTAATAGGGTTTTCCATTACCGTTAAAAGACGCACGGACCAAACGACATACATGACGAATTTACCATAGAACAGCACTTACTTTCGAAATATTGAATATAATACGTAAACTATTTAGTTATACTAAGTACGTATTTCATTCAATTAGTTATTCATACGAAAACTAAATTACTTATAAATATTTCTTTAAAGCAAATGACAGAAAAGTACAAAATACTTAATACTTGAACTTTATCTTAAAAGTCCATCTATAGCTTTAATAATTCATACAACCTGCATTTTAACTGTTTAGAAACCAGATAGTGATCATTTGTAAAAAAAAACAACAAAAAAACAGTCCGTTTCATAATGTAAGATGTCATAGATTATACTGTTCTTTTTAGTAGCTATTTTAGTTGTTCACTATATCGTAACTGCTTAAAAACTAACTATATGTGTAATCAGATCATAGTATTTCATTTGTAACAAGAGGTGTGATTCATTTACACTTTTAACACGGTACCATTATCTTTCATCTTTACGTATAAATAAGTATAATAATTATGTATGTATTTCACGTGTGATATTGCAATTAATTAAAAAAATTAGAATCACCTTTCTATTAGCACCAAAATATGTTATAATGTTATTTAAACGGACGCGTGTTTAAATTATGATTTAAGTGTTTGTAATTTCGATGAAACGAAATAATGTAATTTATCATTTTTTTACAATGATTTATATGTAGTGATGTTTAATATTCGCTAAGATTTATGAACCTTACATACATATCTGCATTCTCAAATGTCAAAAATTTCATCAGAACCCTAAATGTCATTCTTATTGCAATGTTCACCCTAAACCAACATTCTCCCTAGCAATTTATACTCCAGTATAGCTCATTAAATGCCGATGTTCACAGAAACCCGATAGCTACTATCGCTATCAGACAATAATAACTTACATAAAAATAAATGACTTTTATGAATCAGTAACGTTTTTGATTTGTTCTTTATATTTGTATGCTGCATACATTTTTGGTCATACTTCATATAATCTAAAAGATTTTTTTGTTTTAGGTAGCATGGTTACGAGTTGACACGCAAACAATCCTGACAATCCATAATCATTTAATTACAAAGAGTAATCGTGTTTCAATAACAAACAGTGAGAATAGGACATGGTATTTACACATACGTGACGTTCAGGAAAACGATCGTGGGTGGTATATGTGTCAAATAAATACAGATCCAATGAAAAGTCAAGTTGGTTATCTTGACGTCGTTGGTACGAATTATTAAAAATTGAATTGCCCCTAAAAAGTAATACTTCATTATATTCCTTTTTTTAGTATCCCCTGATATTCTCGATTACCCTACTAGCGCAGATATGGTTGTACAAGAAGGATCAAATGTTACATTAAGATGCGAGGCTAAAGGCTACCCTCACCCTCATATTTCATGGAGACGCGAAGGTGGGGAACATTTACATCTTAAACACGGGCAATTAGGTTTGTTGTTATAATTTATGTATCGCCTTTAACAAATATATATTTTATTTGATTCATAGTTAATTAATTTTTAGGTTCTAACGCTTATGGACCAGTATTAAGTATATATCACGTTAATAGACAAGATATGGGGCCTTACTTATGTATTGCATTTAACGGAGTTCCACCGTCAGTTAGTAAACGAATTATGCTAATTGTGAATTGTATGTAAAGTATTTGATACTGATGTATTAAAAATTAGTTGTAATTTTAGTTCCGCCAAGTATTCGAGTTGACAAACAGTTATTAGGTGGTTACGATGGCTTTAGTGTTACGCTTGAATGTCATTCTGAAGCTTATCCAAGATCAATTAATTATTGGACCAAAGATAATGGCGATATTGTGCCACAAAGTAGGTATTTACTATTTAATTGTAAGTAGTTTGTGCACACATATAGTATGATCACAATATTACGTACGTAAATTCAAAGCCATTTGACAGTATTAATGATGGACAAATTAGTATCCGGCGTAAGGTAGTTATGTGACATTAATTGTCCGCAAAGTACACATTCCTCCAATTGCAATGCGTTTATATGACACATAATGGTTACTGGAAGGCGCTTCCTTACGTTTTATAGGAAAAGCTTAACTACAATGTTCACAACTATTTTGCACTTAATCAAATTATTGTTGGAATGTTTAAATGATTTTACTTAGCGGTTTTGTCAAGAATTCCGTTGCTTCTAATATGTAGTAGTATCGCTACCGCTTTTGTAACCACTTCCCATTTATTGCAAATATGCATACTACGTACGACAATACTTTCTATAGACCCTTAATTAATTGAATCACACAGTTTTATAAATTGCAGCCTTTTACGTAATATTAATGACGCTGTTTTTAAAACAACAAATTTGTAGTGCATTTAAAGACCACTATTGTATCATAATACAATCCACAAAGTTAGGGTAAAATACAATATACACTAGAAATTAAGATGTGAGGGTGGTAATATCATGCAGCAGTGACAAGTGAGTGACAGCAAAGGGTTGGTTTTGCAGGGTTCTTTGGTAGTAACAACGATGAGCACATGTCGGTTTTATATGTTTGTTCATAATTATCGTAAACTACGTTTTTAGTTTTGAATTAAATAAAAATAATTTTTTATAGATGAAAAATTTCACATTGAGGACTTCGAGAGTAATAGTTATAAGGTTCACATGAAATTGACAATCCGTAATGCCAGCCAGTCAGATTATGGTAGTTACCAATGTATCTCAAAAAACATTGTAGGAGAAGCGGAGGAAAATATTCAATTGTATAGTACGTATTAAAGATTAAGTCATTCATTAATTGCATATTGTAAATTTTTCAGGAAATCCGTATAATTTTACAGTACACAACGACTCGTCCAAAAACAGTAAGTAATTACTTTCATTACAAGAACTTCTATGATTTATTTTACATAAGTTTTTGTTAATTTTTTATTATTTCCTTACAATTATTTCTATTTTTGTTGCATATTTTATTGATTAAATAGTGGTGTTAATAATTGAGCAATAGATTATTCTATATCGATTTTTTCTTGAAATAGTATAGTATAAACTATAAATAATACTAATTTATTGAGCAATTTATTAACAAAACTCTTATCAGATATGCAATTTTGTATATGAAAGTAATAATAAACATAGTTGAAAGTATCCTATTTGAGTAGTCACGTTAAAATAGTAAAATTTCAGCTAATTAAAAAGAAAAAGGTTTTTATTTTCTGTTCTATTACCCATAATAAATGTGTTCTAATTATCGACCATGTCTTTCAAATATGTCATTTTCATAGTTTTCATCAATCCACACGAGACAAAATTTGTCTTGAAAATCTTGATACGTATAAATGCACACTTGGATAAGAAGATTTTTAAGAGGGAAATTTAAAATATAAACAAAATTATCCATCTAATAAAACTGTGCAGTACAGTGCTAGTGGAGTATATCCAGTCTACTAAACTTACTATATTATAAACGATCAAAGCGTATGAGAAGTATATAGGCACCTACCGCCGACATTTTGTTATTTTGTGACGTCATTTGACCTTGGGGTTTTCCCAGGGCAAGGGCATGAAGATGGCATTACCATTAGAGCTGGTCTTGGGAATTTTCACTGACTTAATTTTGTATTTTTGCCTTGAGGATATCTTAGGGTTTCACCTTGAGGTTTAACTTGGGGCCCATCATTAGAATTGGCCCTGGGCTTGCCCTTGTAGTTGGCCTTGAGGCGAAAAATGTCTAGAACAGGACCCCTGAATAAGGGTCCTAATGATAGCCTGTAAGACAGGTATAGGAACTTGTTCTCGGGCGTAAGCATCTGATTTGAATTTTTATTCTAATAAGAGGCCTTAGTCTCGTAGGGCAGGTATAAATAGCGTAAGACTAAAGATTAAATATGAATGAAAATGATTAAATCGTATTATTGATAGAAGCACACGGCTAATAACAACCATGCGTTTGATATTGAAGTATTTTAAACAGCATATGAAGTCTCCCTAAATTCACTTTCTGTTCTTTTTACTTATGAACAGTTGACATAAACCGATTACCGGTTCACAGTCAATAACATAAAGTTATTTTAGTATGCAGAAGTTAAATATACAATTAGCAGGTTACCACCTACTCACACGTATTGTAGTTTTTCTATACGCCTTTCGCGTTAATCTCCAACTCGTTAGTGCGACCATTATTTACACTCACTCAAAAAGTGATTTTCACCTTGATCGTATATAGTCGACTATGTATACGAGCCCGTGTCCGTGTCCTTGCGTGTGTGCGAGACCGTGCCATGTCCGTGTACGTGTCTTTGTCCGTGCCCGTAGCGGTAACCCTGTCTGTGTTTGTGTTTGTGTCTGTGTTTTGTGTGTGTCTGTGTCAGACACGGACACCGACACGGGCACAGACACAGACAAGGACACAGACACAGAAACAGACACAGACACAGACCCAGACACAGACACAGACACAGACACAGACACAGACACAGACACAGACACAGACACAGACACAGACACAGACACAGACACAGACACAGACACAGACACAGACACAGACACAGACACAGACACAGACACAGACACAGACACAGACACAGACACAGACACAGACACAGACACAGACACAGGCACAGACACAGACTCAGACACAGACATAGACAAAGACACATACACAGACACAGACACAGACACAGACACAGACACAGACACAGACACAGACACAGACACAGACACAGACAGACACAGACACAGTCACAGACACAGATACAGACACAGACACTGACACAGACACAGACACAGACACAGACACAGACACAGACACAGACGTAGACACAGACACAGACACAGACACAGACACAGACACAGACACTGACACAGACACAGACACAGACATAAACACAGACACAGACACAGACAGCGACACAGTCGCAGACACAGATACAGACACAGACACAGACACAGACACACATATGCATAGACACAGACACAGACACAGACAGGGCACAGGCTCAGACACGGAGACAGATACAAACACAGGCACAGGCATAGACACAGACACAGACTCAGACACAGACACAGACACAGACACAGACACAGGCAGACACACACACACACATACTCAGACACAGATACAGACTCAGACACAGACACAGACACAGACACAGACACAGACACAGACACAGACACAGACACA
>JARFJB010002323.1:0-5000 GCA_036346205.1 Vesta saturnalis
AAAGGTTAAGGGGGTTTATCACTTACTCTGTGGTTTTGGTAAGCTGTGACAGCTGTGAATGAAGTTTCAGAGAAAACGAAGGTTTTATAGTGGTGGCCAACATCGTCTTGGGTTTGGGGTGGTAAGTAGACTATGTGAAATCTCGGTTGATATCTGTGCATTGAGTTAAGTATAATCTGGAAGGACGACTGTCTGATTAAACTGTTATTAGGGATTGTGCACTTACGTGGCCGTTATCATCCAGTTGGTTATTAGTTAATTTGAGCTTGTCGAACGAGACGACTTGCTTCATCCACTGCTCTCCAGTTGCAGGACTGTCGGGGTGTACATGAATTCGGGGTGGAGAAACGGGATCTGCTTTACCCGCAACAACCCAGCTGGAGCTAAAGTAATAATTTATGAAAGATATGTTTTTTATAAGGGTGAAACTCACCTATGAAACGCATAACGATATCTCTTATCATCTATAGGGATGAAGTCCATCATAAGCATGTATTGAGCGTGCCTTTCCAATCCACATATTCTCACCTGAAAAGTTGGGAACATTCGTCTTCCTGCTTTAGTCACAATCATTTCAGTTCCCAAAGAATGGAATTCGTCCCACAAGGGTTTCATTTCTAAAATTGCTCCCGCTGTACTTAAAGCCGATGATAAACTGTAGATTTAAAGGATTATTAAGGCATTTATGAAATGTTTCGTTTACCTTGTGCGCGATTTGTTACTGGGCCTATTGTTGTTTTCGGCATCCGTTTCAGAATCTAGCGAAAGAGAATCGGCATGGCTTAAAGGAGAGTACGCCTTTCTAGCTTTCGACGCTGTTTGTAGACAAGCTGCAAAATTAATACTAATTAAGTTTATAGTGTATAAACGTACGCATCCGTCATAATTGCGCGACGGATGTACCGTGTCACTATTTAGGTGAATTATAGGGTTGTAAGTGTTCGGGCGTTAGGAATGTCAGTAAATCAGTGAAGGTATTTGGAGACATGCTTGCTACACAAAGCTATCTGTACCTATTAGTCACATTTAGTGTAAGAACGAAAAAAAGGGGGGAGAGGGGACGGGTAAAGGCATCCGTCGCGTTTTGACGCGAAATTAGCGGCCGTCGGTTACGTTACATACCAATCTCGTCAAAATGGCTAATTATGCAAATTTAACGACGCTAGCCACACTAATGTGGCTTTAAATCAAAACACACTCATTAGGTTAACAGATTGCGGATTTGTATCGCGTTTTTGATTTATTTTCAAGTCGAAATTCATTCGGAAAAAGAAAAGTTAATTATAGAGTCGTTCTGTAAAGCGCCAGCTTTGAAGATGAATTTTTATGGTTTTAGCTTTTTTTTTCTCGAGTTACGGAAAAATAAGTGAAAATATTGACAAAAAAAATTGTCTCGCTTGTTAGATCTATAATTTGCCGCTTACATAGATAAATTTTATCCTATTTATCTCATAATTTATCTTTCTTTTATTCATATTAAAATTTGGCCTATATTTATTAGTTATGCGATTTTATACCATCTTGTCATAACCTCCTTTGATCCAGTTTTAGAGTCGGCTTTATAAACGTACTTCAGAAAAATTTTTGATTTTAACGACCTAAACGTTTAAAGAATTTTCTTTCCTGAGTGACAAGAAAATTGTCTGCTAACTCATAAAACGTTACATCTCACCTTAATTAACAAAACAGTAATTTTTAATCTATCAACATTATCCTAAGATTAATAAGTGCAAATATTAAAATATTCCATGCAAAATTTTAAAAACCAAAAAATCTAATAATTTCTCCCTCATTTTGCAAAATACATTTTCTGTTAATAAACATTATGCTACATCGCATAAAAATGCGTTACAATTGTTAAAAAGCCAATCCGCCATACAACTCATAGTAAGGGTGTTTCATTTTTTACGTGGGAAAGTTTTTGTAACTAATATGTTTTAACAAGTAAAAGTACCCGCTATTGCCGAGTGATTAATCATTTATTTTAAATTACGTCACAACAAGAATTGTGTACTGATGGATGCACCACTCGACTTTCTTTTAAAATTTGGTCCTTCGATCTGAACCACTTTAATTAGAGTAGTGGTAACACGATCTACTTCGCATTCGGGAGGTGATGGATTCGATTCTCACTACCATTTACGCTGTTTGAGGTTTTTCAGGGGGTTTTCATCATATACATGTAGCGGCATGGTCACTGCGTATACGCACACCATGTGTTGCTATTTAGGCGAATGCTGGGGTAGTAGTTTCCACCCTCAGAACCCTAACTCCGTTCCTGACTACACCCATTCTTAATCCCACCATGCATAAATACGTAATGCGTGTATGTATGCTGGGAATCCATGATTGTGGTTGAAAGAGCTTGGAAAGTTCAAGCAGCCTGCCCTCCCCTTTGGGAAGGAAATCAAATACGTCGCCTTTTCCTTTTTGTTTTAATTAGAAGTCTTGTTTTCTCGTGAAGTTTTCATCTGATAAAAATTATTATTTCACACAAAATACGTATTTAAAAAAATTCTCAGACAACATTCTTACGTATGCATTACAATTTTTAAGAAAATCTCACATATGTAAAATTTAACAGCAGTTAAATAAAATGAATGACTACGGAAAAGTTGGATGTCGCTATATTGTTTACTACTTAACCGGGTGATTAATAATGTACCTTAAATTACTTGATAACGAGCATTTAAGTAAAAGTACAACATTTTTCAGGCAACATGCTTACATATGCATTACAGTGTCTAAGAAAATATATCATGAACTCAACAGAGGTTAAATGCTTTTCAAAAGACTTTATGGATGACCATTTTATTTGGTACTTAACCGGGTGAATTTATTTTAAATTACTTCATAACAAGCATTGGTGTTGGTGCATGCACCACACGACTTTCTCTTGACATTTGGTCCTTCGAGGTTGATCACTTGAATTAGAAGTTACGTTTTCTCGGGAAGTACTCAGCTGAGAAAAATATTTAAGTTTGGATTTGTTGTGCTCTTTGGTTTTATAATTTTTATAAACAAACCATTTTACGACGATTATGGCGACGGCCACTTCCAGTGAATACTTAATCACGATTTTTTAGGCGCTACGCAACTTTTTCTGTTTCACATATACGTCAAAAAGTTCGGCCTAGTTATTTGGAAAATTATTTTAGATAACCAAAATCTAACACCGAAATTGAATTCCCCGTCGGAGTTTGCACGACCTTCAGGTGTTTGTTGCAGTGTTACCAGTTATTAAAGCATACATACATTTTCTTTTATTTAAAACTAAAATTTTCAATATGTAGACCAATCCTCAAAATTAGGGATGAACCCATCCTTTTGGTGACCCTGGTAAGTAAAGGAGACCTAAGAAGGGGCACATTTTTACAAAAAAATGGCTTTTTTCAGTGCGAAAAAATTATAATTGGTACGCTTTGTTGTCATAACATTATACAAAACACAGCAAGGCCCGCTGTTATAAAAGTTTTTGATGGCAAATAAAGAACGGCAGTGGCAAACCAGAGTGCGCATGTATTTTTCGGTATACTCTTATTCAAACACAAAAACTTGTTTTAAATGGTATTTTTTGACATAAGCCTAATGCCAATAAACATACATTCGTACATTAAATTCTATATATAAAGATTTAACTTTTGTTTCAAGGACATCTTAAGGCGCTAAACACACTATCTTGGCTCCCAATTAACGTTATCACCATTCCGAAAGAGGAAACCTTGAAAATTATCTGGGACATATCAATATTTTATAGTGTAGGCCAAGAGCCACCCATAATCTATCTCGTTCATCACCCACAATCACAACCTGATGTTGATCATCTAGTAAGGTATTTCACCAAATTAAAGTTAACACAATACGGCAACCAGTTTAGGTTAAAGTGGATGGCAGTACATTTTGAGTAGGAAGCTGATTTATCTAATTATCCAAAACTTAGTGTAATCACTGAAGATGGTTCAATAATTAAACGCAAGATCACGTCTTAAGGCAACAAGAAAACACATGAGCTCATTAAACTTACAACAATTTTGTAAGCACAAAGATTTAAGGTCAATAGCGAAATTCTCTCAATTATGCTTGACAAATTTTGTGATCGCCAAGAAATTGATTGCAATGTATTCTCGCTGCATACTCTGACGAACTGCAATGACATTTTTATTCGAGCTTCAAACTTTTACCTTCCAACCTACATATACATATGTAGGTAAAGAAGGTTATGCAATTGACTTTTATTCACTAACGCTAAATCGACTTATTGGCTCATTTTATGTTTGGCAGTTTCACCAAGATGTGTGTGCGTGTGCGTGTGCAGGAGCGTGTGTGTGTGTGTGTGTGTGTGTGTGTGTGTGTGTGTGTGTGCGTGTGTGTGTGTGTTTCGTGTGCATTTTGTGCGTGCTTGCTGCGCGCGTTTATGTATTGACGTACTTCAAATTTCGTACTTAAGCCTGTTCTCCTGGAGCCGATTAGACTTTGGGAGAAATTCAGCGGAGGGGGGGGGTTACTAGGAGCAGTTTTGATTTTTATCAATCTGAAACATCTGTAAATGATATAAAAATACCAACATATAGACCTTAAACACACTAATTAATTATGTTCTATGCAATATCTTGATACGACGCGAAGCGTAATTTAGCAGCAAAAAATTCCCAAGATAGAATTTAAGTGTTAGCTTGAATTTTTCGATATCTGAATAACATTAATAATGGTTTCAACATTGTACAATAATTTTAATTGGTAAAATATTATAAACCTTCCAATGCAAATATATGCAATGCAGCCATCCTAAAATAAAAGGTGTTTGTCTCAAGGTACTACAAAAAAATTTTATTGTCGACTTCAACTTAAGAGCAGATATATGCAAGACACAAAAGACACAGACCTTACTACCTAAAGGAGTAGGACGGGTTACTAGACAAATCTCAGCCAATAGCTACAGTAAAGAGCTTTAAAACCAAATGTCACAGATTAGAGGATAGTGTCCTCAGAGAATACGATCA
>JARFJB010002323.1:10000-147500 GCA_036346205.1 Vesta saturnalis
GCATCACATCAACAACGACTGAAGAGGACACCATTGACTGCAAAACCAAACGGTCATTGGTTCTACTTATCATCCGCAAGATGCAGTGGCACTAGCAAGACGCAAACTGGGACTGACCTGTGGGGGTGTGATCTTCATTCATAAAAATGAGGTAACAGCGACGAGAAGGGATGCCTCGGATAAGTATACTAGAATAGATTTTGCTGTCCTAAACCTCCTACTTGTTCTGCACCACTCAATGTACAGAAACTCCATTCTACTACTGCACAGTCAGAGAATTCAACGCGCGACCTTGTGCCGCCTCTACTGAGAAATCTCAATTTAGCGCGACAAAGTGGTTTCACGTATTTAATGCATGCATTTTTAAGTAGGTACGTAATATTAAAATTGCAATAAAAGACGAAATTTCTAGATCTAGAAAACTATTTTTTTACATAATAAATACATTTATACACAATCATCGCTATCTTCTTTGCCATCCTCCTCAATGTTCTGAAAATCGTTATCATCACTGTCGTCTTCTAAATTTACGGTTCTGTGCAGACTTTCTACTAAAGTTTCCTTTTCTCTGTACATATCTTCGACTTTCTTGGCATGATCGACATAATTACTCCAAGCGATATTTGACACAGTTTGTAATGTTAACTTGCAAAGTCTCAAAACGTCCTTTATTTTGAACGTAGTGTTTTCCTTTGAGACTCTATTTTTGACATAAGCACATATCCATTCAATTGGATTAAATTCACAGTGGGCTACTGGAAGCCATAATACTTTAACACTGTATCCTCGTAATTCTTTGACCACCTTTTTAATCAAATGATGTTTTTTATAATTATACATACGAGATAATTCCAAAAGTGAAAACCTGGTCATTTCGTTAAATGAATTGAATTGCTCTGATAAGGAAAATTTTCGTTTGTTTCAATTCAATTATATCTTGTTTTCTCCACGTAGTTCTTGGATTTCTAAAATCTGATTCTATCATTGTGTGTTACAATGCTTGATCTAAGCACAATCACCGATTTATCGGGGATCACTCCCAACACATGTCGTACCCATTCTTCATAATGCTGTTTATTTCTTTCGTCACGGTAATCTGATAAAAATTAGGCAAAAAATAATAACTCACCAGTGTTGTATTGAAGAAGAAGAAACGGAAAGTTGACACAGAGCGATAATGTTTCAACTGAAGTTAAAGAATACCTCATTCGTTTTTTATACACACACAATCTAATTATTCCGAGGTCTTTTACGCAACAGGAAAAAACAAGTCGCATAAACAATGTTCCCTACTCATCTAACGTTCTAAAAATAAATATTAAGTTTATGTTTATATTGTAAAATCGGCCAAGTTAGCATTCAAAACTCAATTTTGAAATATCAAACTTTCACTATTCAACTACGATTCTAAAGCCTGCCTAAAATGTGTAATTAATTGTGTACAATTCGACATCTCCAAATTTTGTTAAAGTAATGGCAAACTTTCGCTAGGTTATTAAAACTGTCAATTAGTTACTTAAAGAAAAATAATTATAGTTAACAATACATTGTAAAAGACATTCAATTTGTCATTCATTCACAATTTTGAAAAAAAAAAACAACAAATTTATACTATTCAATTACTTCTATAACGTTTGGGGTAAAACCGCATTATGTAAAAACACGTGTAAGTCGTCATTCACGCTCAATTTATATAAAGCAATAATAAAATTTCACGTTGCAATCAAAAATCTGATAATTAACTAATTACGTAATGGTTAATAATCTTTGATTATATTTTTAAAAAAACAGCATTTATATTAAAAGATAAGAACGATAAAGGTAAATTATAAACAAAAGCCAATTTTATATTAAAAGATAAGAATGATAAAATCAGAAATATTCACTGTGGCTGATTCAGTTGTCTATGCAGCACAGTTCGCAAAATTAACACGCTTCATACAGTTTGAATAAGGTCACATCTTGTAAAAATAAACAAACTGCTGTAGCTTGCCTAAGATTTTTTGAAGGCTTGAAAACGAATGCTGTCAAGAAACACGCCAAAATGTGTAAATGTTACTAGGCAGTTTCACCTATTTGAGATTTAAAGTTATTAAGATCAAAAAAGCATTTACGAGGTCTGATCCAACTGTCAACGTCTGTATCTTATCACAGTAATATTCTCTAGCTGTAAACATATACTAAAAGTTAAAGTGATAATTGCTGTAATCAGACAACGGGAACTTGAGGCTCTGACAGTTTTATGCTAGCATCTTACATATAGCAACAAGTTTTAAAATCAGGTCTAAAAGATTACTCAGAGTTAATTTTCAGAATGAAAAAATCTAAACACACTACTATCTATAAAAAATACAAATGAGAAGCCCGTCTGTACTATACGAATTTTTCAAGTCAATTCTGTTTTAAAGTTACACACCTTTTGTTGTTAAAACTATAATTACATCGGTTGTATTTAAAATCTGTTACATGCAAGGTATTTTTAAGGTAGGTCTTAATATTATTTTCGCACATGTATTGCATAATTACATTAGACACATCTAAATTCATTATGTGAACTGTGTTTTAAGGTATTCATTAAAATTATTTGCATTAGGTTTCACCTGATACATTGGGCATATCTGAAATTGCTACTTAAAGTACGTTTTTAAGATGAACAGTAAAACCATTTTCGCTATATTTTGTCTAATTACATTAGTCATGCCCTAATTTAATACTTGGAGTGTGTTTTTAGTTTCGGTAATAAAACTATTTTAGCTGTGTTATTTAATTACACTGAATGTATTTGAATTTACTATTTGAAGAGCATTCTTTAAAGACGGGTAATAAAATTATTTAATGCATAATACAAGTTTATATATACAAACTTCTAAAACGTTTTAGAAGGTTTTTTAATTAGGTAAATATACGGCATGTGAAAGGGAGCTTGAACGTCACATTGTTCGTACAACTTGTTTTACGAAAGGCGCCCTTGAGTAACTAGGCCAAGCACATAAAACCAGTGAATCATGCTCCACCTTCACTTTCAGTTTATACCTCGTGCTAAACTGTGTTATAATGTCGAGCTTAGCAATTTGAACTCTTAAACATCTTCGAGCGTGGAGTGATGACTCAAGATGAGGTAATAGGAATGTATTACAATATTGATAAGCGTGTTGTTGGTGGTGGGGCGGTTCCAAAAGACACGGGTGAAAATGCAGAATATTCAGGCCGAATTATTGTAGATGTTAGCTAAAATTAAAGAACGTGTTGGTGGCTGTGGTGGTGAAAATGTTGGATGTGGCGCTGTAAGTAGATTGATTTTTATAAAATGCATACATGTATCACATTTAAATGTTTACGCAACTTTAATCTTTGCATTGTTTTAGAAGCCGTCAACATCTTCGGCCCCCTGATACTGTTTGCGGTATCACTGCTCAGCCTACAAGTGAATCTGTGGATGTAGTTGTAAGTACAAACATCATACGTATATTTTTGCATCTTAATCTGTATTTTTAATTTCAGAACACCGAAAAGATGTCCTAATCGTTATATGGTGGTTATTTCGATGAAGATAGCAAATATTTCAAAACTGTGTTTACGGGAGAGCGGTTTATCAAGAAATTGAATACATATTTCATGGCTGAAGGTAAGCAGACAAATTTCTTTTGTGCTAAGATTTATTAAATTCGAATTTTTGTTACACGATGCGTTAGACGAATGACTGGGGAAGGTGTGTGTGCAGGATTTAACCCATCAGACCGAGGTGGAATGGTGCTGAGGAATGACAACTTCCCCGATAAGCCTTTAGAGTTTTCATTCAGGCGTGAAGACCAGCTGAGTTCCGCTATGATGATGCCTACGCTGGAGAAAATATTGCAGAGTAATGTAAGTTTTTTTAATAATGATACGCTAAATTTACAAGTAGAAAGGGCTGTTTTACCTGTGGGTTATGGTGGTCCATCCTGCCAGAGAATGACGCGTGTCAGTTTTACAGACTTTGAAGATGTAAATGCAGTTTTACATGTGTCAATAATAGAGATAATTTGTGTTTAGGGCGTGCATTAGTGGTAACAGTAGCTTTAGCAGAGAACGATCCTCAAGCGACAAACCTTAAAAAAAGGTTGCCCTATTTTGGATCGAAGGACACAATAGTAGTGTATAACCACCGGTTAGAT
Organism: Vesta saturnalis; assembly: GCA_036346205.1. Lineage (NCBI taxonomy): Eukaryota > Metazoa > Arthropoda > Insecta > Coleoptera > Lampyridae > Vesta > Vesta saturnalis. Next base: position 14,155 of record JARFJB010002323.1, read on the forward strand.
CAGACACTTTGAGGGACCAAGAAGTCCCACACGCAAGATGCGCACTATAACATGATCACCAGTGCCTTTTCAACGACGTTCTTTTGTGAATTCTGTAGGCATAGAACCTTAAACAACCAACGTCATTATAATTGCCCTAACACCTGTCCTTGTTGTCAGAACAGTACCCCTTGTCAGTCTGCTGACTCTATCGTTCGTGATGAGTACAATACGAATTTCCGTAGTGAACAATATCTACACCAGCATAGACTTGACGGTTTGTCGTTGTCGTACTTATTTAAAGAGTGTATGGAAGGGTAAGAATCCTCATAAGTGTGGTTTTGCATTTTGTCCTACCTTTAATTCCGAGAAACCTATCCGCCATTTCTGTTACATGACCAAAAGCAAGGCGGACTCGACAAAACTCGCAAAAGATTTTATTTTTGTCTTTTACGATTTCGAGTGCAGCCAAGATACACCTACTAACATTACTAACAATTCCATCCATACTTCTAAATTGTGCGTTGCCCAACATGTTTGTAACCGCTGCATTAATACCGATCTCGATATTGAGCAGGGTTGCGGTCATTGTAGGTAACGGCAGCACATATTCTCAACGTCTCCTGTACCCAAATTCCTTTCCTACATTTCATCCTTAGCCAAGAAACGCACATCCATCATTGCCCTAGCTCATGACTCCAAATCCTACGACGTACGTAATGAAATCCTAAAAAATCCCTCTGCATGGAATACTAAAATCATCTCTAACGACAATAAAAGCATGTAACTAACCAGTAATAACAACGTAAAATCCATTGATAGCCTAAACTTCCTACCTATGGCTCTATCCAAACTCACTAAAACCTTTAACTTTCTCGGCTCAAAAGGCCACTTCCCTCACCTGTTTAGCACTGGGCAAAACCAGAATTATGAGGGCGTTTTGCCAGCCATGCACTTTTACGATGTCGATGAAATGTATTCCGAAGCTCGAACATACTGTCAAGTGGTGCAATGAAGAAATTGCACTCGTTTTAATTTCAAAAACGAAATTGTGCTTATTGTGTGCAAGACGTGAGTATCCTTAGAAAAGCCTGTTTTGAGTTTTGTACTAGGTTTGTCGAAGAAAACAAGTTTAGAGGATGTTGCACGATTGCTGGTGCGTTTAGTCTTGTTTTCCGCAGAAACTTTATTCGCGAGAATACTATTGGACTCATACCAAATGGTGGATACAGATTGCGTGACAATCAGTGGAGGATTGCTATTCAATGGCTTCTCTGGCTCGAACATTCTAAAGGCAGTCGTGTTCAACACGCCGGGAACGCTTGTAAAGTATGGTTAAGGGAAGGTATCCTGGTTGATGGGTTTTATCAAGACACAAATACCGTATACCAATTTCACGGTTGTAAAAGGTATTACTCCGATCAAGCTGGTAATAATAAACGTGAGCGTAATACAGTGTTTTTGCGTCGTGAGAAGACGGTGGCAACATCACACAGGATACGTTCCTATAACTATGATTTGATAGAATTTAGGTCATTTTTATAACAAAATCCGAACGCAAGAGACTTTGGTGGCGAGTGCTTAAACCTCGACTTGAACACTGTCGAGGGCCTTTTGAAGTGTACTGTGCTCCCGCCATCAGATTTGTGCCATTCTGTGTTGTCTCTTAAGATGCATGGTAAATTAATGTCTTGTGTAGAACCTGTGCTGAAACCATGTTCCAACATGATTACACACATACACAGGACGGACGTAAATTTACTGGAACTTACGTTGCGGACCAACTTTGAAAGGCTGTAGAGTTAGGGTATCGAGTTTTAGAAGTTTTTGAATTCTGAGAGTATGAAGTTTGCCAATACGACAGGGATAGTATGAGTGGAGGTCTTTTCTGAGGTTACGTCGATAATTTCCTCAAAATCAAACAAACATGCTCGAACTGGCCTTCGTGGTGTAACGACGACGAATCGAAGGATCGATACGTCCGCGTATATTTGGAAAGGGAGGGGGTGCAATTGGACAAAAATAATAAAAATAAATAATTTGTGCTAAACCTAGCTTAAGATATATTTCAAAATCATTTTTAAATTCATTCTGGGGAAAATTTGGGCAGAGGGACAATTTAACACAAACCTGCATTATTTCTGAACCGCACAAATGTTTCAAAATTATGGCCGATTCTTCCAAAGAAGTCTAGTCCACTTTACCCATTAACGAGGAAGTTATGGTAGTGAACTATATTAGACCCGATGATGGGGGTAGAACAGCTCAATAGTGTCAATGTCGTCTTCGCAGCTTACACAACCGCCAATGCTCATCTGGTGCTGTACAGCTACTTGGAAAAGCTTGCCGAACGGGTTCTGTACTTTGATACAGACTCCGTGATTTTTATACAAAGTCCTGGTGAGTGGACTCCACCTATCAATGATTTCCTGGGTGACATGAGCGATGAAGTGGAGGCTTACGGTGACGGGAGTAGAATCACGGAGTTCGTGTTGAGGTCTTAGAAGTACGTGTACAAGGTGTTCTGTAATTTTGGTACACTAAAGGGATTAGTGTTAGATGGTATAGAACCTGTGTACGCACAAACAGACCGTAAAATTGTTGGTATCTCCGCATATGGATTTGTATCAAGGCCAGAGAGCAAGATTTACCAGGTGCAGTATAGTAAACATCGTCGAAAGGAGGATGATTATGACACGCTTCCCTACGGTTACATAGCTTTACGGTCATGTCCCAAAAACCCGTTGAGCAGTCACGTGGCCATCCTTTTCCCCATTCCTCACCTTTTATATTTTAGCCCTGATTTTAATTTTAGATATATTTTAGCTTAACGATACCGGTAAAACTCTTTGGTTTTAGGAGTTTTGACTATTTTAACTGTTTTTATCATTACTCTCTATATTTTAAACCAGTGATTTATTTTTAGATGTGTATTAGTTTATAATACGTGATAGCTGTAATTGTAGGTTTTTTTAAATACTTTAACTGTTTTACCATTATCTTTTATACTTTAAACCCAGCGATTTTAATTTTAGATGTGTATTTTAGATTATAATGTACGATACCTTTTGTTATAACCTTTTACTAATTTAATTGTTTTTATGGTACGCAAACCTTCAATAACGTACATGTTAATTTGTGTAAATGAGTTTGTGATTGTGTGAGTGTTAGTGTGTGCGTGTGCGTGTGCGTGCGTGTGCGTGTGTGTGCGTGTGTTGTGGTGTGTGTGTGTGTGTGTGCGTGTGTAGTGTGCGTGGTGTGGTGCGTGGGCGTGTGCGTGGCGTGTGCGTGTGTGGTGTGCGTGTGTGCGTGTGTGGAGTATGTGTGTGTTGTACGTGTAATCTTTACGTATCATTAGAAACGCATTACTCTCTATGTAAACTTTCACCCGACACTTATCGTCAAGGTAATGTAATGGTAAGCGTAGAAAGAAATAACATTTCCGATTCTACATTAGTAACGTTCTAGTTGCGGTACCTTTAACAATGAATTCACCCTGCTATGACCCCGCAATCGCTAATATTCTCGATTTTCAGGATTTAACGCTAAATTACTATTGCATAACAATACCTGAAGATGATGCAGTCGTGAAGGAGGAGGCTAAAGAAAATGTGTCTGAGAGCGGCGACGTAGTTAATGCTAGTAGCGAAAAGGAGCCTGTGTCAGAAGATCAACCAGGTAAGTTTGCTGCTGGTGCTACATGAGATGTAATCTTAAAATAGCATTAGTTATTTATAATCAATTATTACTAATAAACCCTTTATCTTTTACAGACGCCGAGAAGTCCAATGAGAAGTAAGTGCTAACAGAAGATCTATCAAATAAAAAGGATGCTGTTGATACTGGTACATAAGATGTATTCTTAAAATGGCGTTACTTGCAATAAATTATTTTTTAAAATTCCTTTATCTTTTTATTGGCGTTTATACCCGTTAACAGAATTATAATACAAATTCAAATTCCCCGTCATAACCAATGCAGAGACTTAGTCATCCAATCAGAACGCAGCTGCTGGGTAGTGGGGCTAAGGACCAATCAGAAGCCAGAAGGTCGGGCGCAACGAATCAGGTAAAACGAGGGAGTGTGGCCTAGACTTAGCCCCGCCTACGTACAACCAATCAGGCAAAAGGAATGGGAGTGCCCTCGCCTTAATGAAGCCATAAGGTCATCATCTAGTCTTAACCCTCCTCTTAACTCAACCAAAATGGCCTCTAGACCACAGCGCCTAGCGGCACCCAACACCCTTACGCAAGGGGTTAGACCGCCAAAAAGGCTCCTAAAATTTCCAAAAGGACCTTAATTAGATGTTAAAATGCAGTCAAGGGGTAGAAAACACCCATGAAAAGAAGCCGACCCCACCCCAGACCCCCACTCTACCCTCTCTCTAAACCCACCAATATGACGTCACTCTGCTCCCTTTCTACTCATAGGATGCACGGTAATCCTTTCATTTAAATATTTTAAATAATAACATTATGAATATCGCATCGTTTTTGTGTTGATAATGTGAAGTTAATTAACGTTTATGATTATATTTATAAATTTGCGCCTATTTTGTAGATGCTCCCCTGGGCTACTGCCCGAAAGGTTAATCCGGCACAGAAAGGCACATATCTAAGCGCTTTGGCGCCTACCTTCATCCGGCGCGGCTGCATGTAACTGGTATTTTAATGGTGTTTTTGTATAATTAAGTTATACAAACTAAACGTTTCGATAACACTTACTGTTATCTTCTTCAGTAGTATCATTATCTTTCAAAATTGTTAAAGATGTTCAAACAAATTTGTTCAACATGTTTGTTGAAAGATGTTATCGAAACGTTTAGTTTGTATAACTTAAATATACAAATACACCACTAAAAAAACCAAAAAAGGTAAGTATTTTAATATACAGTGCGATAGTAAAATAGCGGATAAATTCAATTAAAATTCGAATGGGAGTTTAAGAAGAAAACGCTGAGACCCATCTATTTTTATTTTACATTTAGAATTTTTACGTAAAAGTTAAATATACAGGGTATGTCAAGAAAACTTTTTAAATGTCAACCCCATTTTTATTGCAGAATTAGAAAGGATACATCTGTTTACGCTCGACAAAGATGATGTTAATATAGGGTGTCCCAAACTTGCGTCCCCGGGCGATACCTCCCTTATTTGATAGAATAGGAGAACAGAACTTTGGCGTGTAGAAGAAAGAACTGACGCGCATATTTTAAAATTATTTTATATTATTATATAAAGTTTGATTATGTTATACAGGTTAGTATAGAAGATGTCATTTTGAAGAAAACATCATACCTAAATGGATACCATGTATCATTTCTAATCAGAAATATTCAAATGATACATTCAAATAAAATATACTTTGAAACACAGACAATTTTTGGGGTTAGGCTAATTGAGTTGAGCACCGTTAACAATCTGACAATATCAAAGGCGATTAACAAATGATTTTTGAACGTTATCGTGACATCTGCAGTAAAATGTTTTCTAATTTCTAGGCGAATTCGTGGTTTTAATCTTCTAAATTGGCCGGTCGTGTCCCGTACACTTTACTCTTTAAGTATACCCACAAGAAGTAATCGAAGGATTTAAATCTGGCGATCTAGCTGGCCACTCAATTATCCCTTTTCTACCTATCCAGCGATTTGGAAAAACTTCATCCAAATAAGCGCGAACAGGTAAAGCGTAGTGTGGTGTCGCTCCATCTTGTTGGAAAAAGAGGTCACGGTGGTCCATAGTGGGCTCTTCTAAATCCTGGTACGTTATTAGTCGCATCAGTGAGAGTATCCTCGAAAAAGTAAGAACCTATAACTCTTCCGTCAACTATGCCGCACCAAACGTTCAATTTTTCAGACATTTAGTTGTGATATTCCGTGAACCAATGAGGTTGCCCAGTAACGAAAATCTTGTCTGTTCACGTAGCAATTTATAGCAAATGTTACTTCGTCGGAAGAATTATTCTTTTTACAAACTGGGCGTTACCATAATATAATTGTTCAGACAGTCGTGAAGTAAGCATATCGTGTAGGGATGGAACTTCTCTCTTTTCAACACTTTCAGCACATTAAATCGCGACACACTAATATTATTAGCGGTATCCGTAATGGTGGTATTGGAATTATCTTGCACTGCTAACACAATGTTCAACTGATCTTCATCTTTCACGTTTGCTTAATTTCTTCGTATTTCACAAAATAACGGTAAAGTGGTTAGTAGATGAATTCTCGATAACTATGCCGTCGCCTATAAAAAAAACTTAGCACAAGTTGCTAACGTGCAAAAAATTAAAATAATTTTAACAAAATGTACAATTTACCGTTTTCTCTTACATTGGCAATGAAATTTTCTCATTTTTAATGTTTACGCTAATTTTTATTCAATGTTTCCTTATATAACCATCGTCCATATTACCTTGTCGGACATAAAAAGATGTACCCTTTCTAAGTCTGCAATAACGAATGGGGGTTGATATTTAAGAGAAATGTCGATGGCGTCATATATTTTTTTTGACACATCCTGTATATTTCACTTTTACGTAAAAAATTCTAAATTGAAAATAAAATTCTACGGGTTCCATAGTTTTCTTCTTAAACTCCCATTCGAATTGTAATTTAATTTATCCGCTCTTTACGAACGCACTTTATGTAATAATGGTAAAAGTTTACATTTTCATATTTTAGGATTTTTCTTTTCAAGCCGTCGGAAGTAGCAAAGATATATTGTCTTGATCGTCCGTTTTGAGGGTTTGCAAACTAAAGTCAAGATTTTTTAATTGGATATGAGACGATTCAATTAACGTTTACTTCTTTTATATATTGGATACGGGAGTATCGGTAAAGCGCGATGACGCGTAAATAATAGCCATTGCAATAAGAAGAGTACTTTAAGAAACAACAAAAATACCGACCACATATTAAAACGTTTAAAGGAAAGAGTTATTGTCGCAACCACATTTTAGCATCCGCAATGTTTTTCATGCAAATAAAACTATTAAACGCCAACAAAATGCAATTTATTGGCAGCCATTCCTAAGTGACATTCTAAATTTTACCCGCACAGTAATGTATTCCACACACTTTCAAAGAAAGTCTACATAAATGGAATTAAGCCAAAATCTGAAAATTTAATCTGAAATTTTGATACCGCATCTAATAACCAGAAGAACACATGACTTGAGCGTGTTAAAAAGTCCTACCTTCTATTTGTTTCATGGGCGACACTGATGGTATTTGCTTAATACTGGTATAATTCCATCCATCTGTTGCGTAACAACAATCTGACGATAAAGATGTGACGACATGATCACTTGTAGCACCTTGAAGCTCTCTTGGTACTTGAATATAATCAGAATGGTGCATTCTTACTAATTTACTTCTTCAATTTTTTCCTCTTCAAAGATACTCTAAAAATAAAAACAAATCTAAATTAAAATTATGATTGCGAAAAAAACATGGAAGAGCTTTTTTGATGTATGTGTTAGTGATAGGTTGATGAAATGATCGTAAATGGCTTTTTATGATTTAATGATAAGTGCAAATTAAATCTGTTGGCACTTCTATCGCATATGTGTTTAAATATTGAAATTAAAAATCGGTTTTACTACTTAACTAAGTTTTTTTTATACACACTGGACATATCTATGACCTCCTTCGGAACCGAACCCTACACATAAGCGCTCAATTAAATTATGGGTTAAGTGGATTTGTTAATCCTAGAAACCGTTTGATTTGTTCAAAATCATCCAGACTAACTGTGAACTTTGACCGTATTTGACTAATGAAATAGTGACGATACTTGAATTAAGACAATCTATTGGGATGTAGTAGTGCCGTAGAAATCGTTTTGGTTTTTGTAGACGGCTTTCAATTGCCCTGATGTGATGTTTGTATCCCCGTGCCGTTTCCTATTATATAACCAAGCCCCCCGTAACCGGGCGTGCAACGCGTGCAGCGCACGCGGGCGCCACCCCAAAGGGGCGCCAAACTGAAGGTTTGGTAAAAAAAATTTAAAAAATCCAGAAAAAAAATATAAAAAAAATTTTTTTTTAATAATAATGCGCAGGGTGAATAAAAATAGAGAGAGAATTAAAAAATTCAAATATTTAACTAGTTTGCTGTTTGTCGCCTTTCGGTTCTCAACTGCTCGGTCGGGTTTTAGTTCTCTGAAACTTATGTCGCTTGACTTGCCGGTGTGTTTCCAGTGACCGTTCTATTGTTGCTCGTATTCGCTTCGCTATGGTTGTCGTCGAACTGTGGAATAAAAATAAGTAAATGCCTTGTCAAGTTTCAAGCAAATACTTAGTGGCCACATTTAGTTTGTTAAGTATTAACTTTCGGATTGACGTATAAGCGTTCACTTGTTTCTATTCACCCGACCCAAGGTAAGAAATATTTATTTTGGTGCTACAACATATTAAATTTTCATACAGTTTTAGCTTAAGGTTTTATTAAACACTTAGAGATGAAATTAATAATTTTATCAATATTTGTATATAATATACATAAATAATATTTTTAAGTGAAACTACTACTTTAAATAAAATCTGGTGCACTAAAAAGGGAAAATAATTATTAGGACACATTATGAGACTTTCTAAAGATTCTAACCTGTTTAAAATTAACAATTAATTTAAAATGTGAGATGTAGGTTAAAATATTTTTTGGCGAACTTGCGCCCCAATGTTTTTATTTTGAATTGTTAAATGTTCCAGAGGTCAGGATATCTCATAAAGAAATATTTCTACTTATACTTTCTATTTTTGGTTCTTAGTTTTTCACTTGACTAGAATTACCTCTACTCTACGACTGCAACATTAAATTCAGGATAAAAGACCTTTAAAACGAGGTATCACTTGATCTTCTAATTTAAAATTTTAATGACCGCTTTCACCCTCGCTCAGCGGTTGATACTGTGGGTTAAACATAAAATATGATAATATAATATTTTCACGGAAACCTAAAATATGTGCGGAAAGTTTTGTAAGAATCGGTTGAGTAGAAGTAGTTCAAAAGCTATTGCAAGATTAAAAACAAACAATAAATAACTATACAGGTCGAGCGATATTAAATAAAATCGTTTATTAACAATTAAACCCTTATTTTAAATTTTGTTAATATTTAACATTTTTCTTGTAAATAAAGAATTGCATTTTTTAAACCAAATCCGAATATTATGCAGTATTCGTAAATCGCCAAGCTTGTCTATAAACGTGAAAACTTGTCCAGCCTTGCATTTTTCCAGTTCGGACTCGAAAGGTTCATGGGGTATAAATTAAAACAACGAAAGGCATTAGCTAATCAGTTCTTGATATTCACACAAGAAAACGAAAGATAAATTAGACGTGTTTTAAAGTGGTAGAAAGAAAATATTCGATTCGATAAAGTGTTTTATATTTTTTGTTTATGTGTTTGGTGTGGAAATTAAATAAGGGTGAAATGGTAAGTATTATATTACATCATACATAAATAATATAAATAATTGGACATATTCTAATAAAGTAATAAAATCCAAAATTAGTTTTTTTAAGGCATATCAAAGTTTATTTTAAAAATTTTGTCAATGCAAATAGTCACCCTTTATATTATTATACAATACTTACATAGTTAGATTCTACGTAAAACTCGAGGATAATCTCTTAAGATTTAATGGCTTTCGGGATATTTTAATTTTCATTATTTCAAATAATATAGCTTTTAACTATTAAAATAAAATAAAATAAAATATAAAAATTCAAATTAAATAATGAATTTCTTGTTTATAGGAAAAATGCAAATGTAATTTCTGAAATAAAATTAAAATTTCTTAAAACCATTTAAAATAGGTATAGGATATGAAATATACAAAATCTAGGTAATTAGACTTTTACGTGTTACCTAATAGGTAATAATATACAGGGTGTTTCATTCAAATTACCGAAGTTGACATCTCTTTCCGGTATAGCCGTAGTGCCAAAACTGTCAAAATATTTTATTCGTCTATCATCCAACGATCTCACCACGTTTCTTTTTTAAATGTTTTCTGAGCCTAGTACATCTTAATACATTTTATATTGATCTAGCATATTAACTTATATTAGCTTCACTTGCTTAATTCTAGGAACCACAAAGAGAAACGACCTTCTGGCGCAAAATTTCGGGAGAAAAAAAGTTAGAGTCCAAGAAAGGGAGAGGATGGCTGGCAAAACTCCAGTTTCCAATGCTTTAGAGAGTCAACGTTCTGAAGCGGTCGCTGCTTCACCTGTTCCTGCACTTGAACTATCTACGAGTACATCAACTCTCAGTGAAAACGTAGAATCGGTCGAACCCACCGGCTCAACAATAGAGGCTACAAGTGAAGCTGAAACCGAAGCCTTGACTGAAATGGGCCCTGAGATGACAAGTACCATTCTTCTATCAGAGGATCCTGGTCTGTGGCCTAGAACCATTAACAACGAGGAAGTCAGAAGGTTGGTTGAGCGAGGACTTGCTTTGATAGGACGCAATTATCAATTTCCTACAAATCGAGACAAAAGAAAATTTTCAAGTACGTACTTTGTCAGAAAACTGGAGAATGGTGAAACAACAGAGAGAATTTGGCTTATTTATTCAGTTTCAAAAAACTCTATATTTTGCTTTTGTTGTAAGGTTTTCGGTAAAACTATCAATACTTTTTCTGATTCAAATGGTTTTTCTGATTGGCAACACTTATCGTTGGCTATAAAAAGACATGAAACATCAATTGTACATAATGTTCATATGAATACATGGATGAGTTTGAAAAAAATGTTAAAATTATCTACTACTGTAAACGATTATCATTTACGGGTTTTAGAAACCGAAAAAAAATATTGGCATGATGTTCTGGAAAGAATTGTTGCGGCCGTAAAATTTTTGTCCCAACAATGTCTAGCATTTCAGGGTTCTTCTAAAATACCTTTTCAACATGATAACGGAAATTTTCTTAAGGCTGTCGAGATGATTTCCTCATTTGACCCTGTGATAAGAGAACATCTTAGTAGAGTGCAAAACTCCCAGGAACGTTCTTAAAAAAAAAACATTATTTAGGCTATCAAATTCAAAACGAAATTGTAGAATTAATGTCTTCTAAAGTAAAAAATAATATTTTAAATATGGTACGCAGTTCCAAATATTATTCAATAATTATGGACTGTACGCCAGATACAAGTCACACAGAACAAATAAGCCTTGTTTTGCGTTATGTGGTGTTAAATCATGATTGCTAAAAAGTTTAAATACAAGAGAGTTTTTAGCTTTTAGCCCAATATTCGATTCCACAGGAGGACTATTTAATTTTTTTAACTTTTACGAAATTTAAATTTAGATATTGAAGACATGAGAGGTCAAGAATATGATAACGGTGCCAATATGCGTGGAAAGCATATTGGCTTACAAAAACATACTGGACGCTAATCCTCGAGCTTTTTTTGTGGCATGCGCTGCACATAACTTAAATTTAGCAGTAAATGATGCTGCTAAAGTATCAAATGAAACAGTAAACTTTTTCAATATAGTACAAGAACTCTACGTTTTTTTCTCTTCCTCCACAAAAGATGGGAATTATTAAAAAATGTTCCTGAATTAAATCTAAAACCCCTAAGTGATACTAGATGGTCAAGTAGGATAGATGCTATAAAGCCATTAAAATTTCATTTAATTAAAATTTGTGAGAGTCTTCTAGAAATAGCGGATAACGATACTTTTAACATAGAAAGTAGGCATAAGGCAAGTTCTTTACTATTAAATATCCAATCATTTAAATTTATTTATGATGTTATGATGTTTTTTTTTCAGATTAATATTGTAAGTAAAATGATGCAAAGTGTAACAATTGACATTAAAGTATGTCAAAACTATTTAAAGAATTTAGTCGATCATTTCAAAAATTATAGAAATGATAATTTCTTTGAGGAAATGATTGCTCAAGCGACAAAATTAGCCGCCGATCTTGAGATAGAGCAAGATTTTCCCGCAATCAATACTACTAGACGAAAATGTAAACCAAAGTTTTTTGATTATGAACATAGGGATGAAGCACCTCAAAATGCCAAAACCGCGTTTAAAGTTAATTTTTTTTTAAGAATAATTTATCAAGTACTAAGTTCTTTAAATGGTAGATTTGATATGATCTCTAATTATGACAATGTATTTGGTTTTTTAGTAATATTTTTACATTATATGACGATGATCTCCTAAAGAACTGCCAAGCTCTACAACAGAAGCCTACTGATGCGGTAAAGATGGAGGCTGATATTGAGGCAGATGTTTCGTTTAATGAGATTAAAGCTTTAAAGTTATTTTCAATTCCTCATTCTTCAAATCCGCTGGATATATTGCAATATATATTTGAACAGAATTTAACCTCATCTCTGCCAAATGTTACAATTTCCTTAAGAATACTCTTAACTTTACCAGTATCTGTGGCTTCTGGGGAGAGGTCATTTTCAAAATTAAAAATAATAAAAATTTTCTTCGATCAACTATGCATCAAGAGAGACTATCTGGGCTAGAATATTAGCTAGAGCAGGAGATGGTTGACAAAATCGATTTTGATGAAGTAATAAAGAATTTGCTGCCGTTAAATCAAGAAAAACACCTATTTAACCTAATAAAAGTTGTTGTAGTTTTAAGTGACGGATCAAAGATGTTTTTTTTGTTATTAATTAATAATTTATTAATTATTATTTCCAATAAAAATTAAATTAAAAAAAAATTGTGTTGTTTTATTATAAAATAAAAATTATTATAACTGGATTTCGTACATTAATAATGTCCCGCACGCGGGCACCACTCAGCCTTGCGGGGGCCCTACATATAACCCAGTGGAATTAGACAAAAAAAGCCTAAAATATATCATAATCAAGGGCAGGTAGCCATGTCGAAAAATTGTTTGTTTTAGTGATAAGGAATATAAAAAAGTAGATCCCATTTTGACAACTGGGAACATTGTTTAAACAACGGTCAACTGTGGAACAATCGCTAAAAAATGAATTTATTTAGTTAACTTTCTTTTGTGTTTAATATTTTATAAAATAAGGAAAAGCACTAAAATAAAATATTGTTAATTATGCAATTTAACATAAAAAACTAAACTCTTGTAAAATTAACATTAAAGTTACCTATTTACAGTCCGCACGGCCGAAGAATGCCTCGTGTCGCGCATGGATGTTCGTGCATTCGGCCGCACTCGTTAACGCAATAGCGACTGAAAGCATTACCAGTGGCGTCGGTGTCACGTTTTCAGTTATTCGCACCAAACCACAAGAAATTTTAAAATATTTTATTTATTTGAATTAGATATGAACAGTAACAGTTTAAACATTTATAAAATAAAAAAATAACCATGTTGACAAGTAATAAATTTTATATTTGCTAATCTGGTGTTAATGATACTAAGAAATGTCAACTATTAGGATTTCTTTAATGAGAATTTAAGCAAATGCCATAAGCATTACATGCGCCGCAAAACCACTTATTTATTTTACTATGTATTGTGAAAGTATTTGTTGTTTATACATATTTGTCTAATAAATTTGAGTATTATGAGCTTTAAAATTCACATAGGACACAAAATGGTTCACTGTCGTTTTGTTGCAATAATTGTAATAAAGTTAAATTAACAAGTACGTATGTAAATTAATAACAGAAATAAATAATTAAATAGTGTAATACATGATAATAAACGGAATGCGCTTTTGGTGGCGACGCCACTGACATGCCGCGCTTAAGAGACTTGAAGTTGGACGAATGCGCATCCAACGTTCAGGAATTCTTTGGCCGCGCGGATTGTATATGATCATTATCAAACACTGCTAAAATACATATATATAATAGTATAAAAAAACTACAAATCGTTTTCATTATAGTGCATGTACTCCAAATTAAAATGTATGTTACGTCTCAAAAAGGATGTGGACATCAGCAAGTTTCCAAAACTATCGGCATTCTTGAAAAACTGTTCTGTTGGGTACATGCCAGAGAAGTCATTAGTGTTTTCAAAAGAGCACTTACTTAATTTTTTTCTTGAAGCACCCAACGACAAATAATTATGAAGGTAAATTTTTACTTTTAAGATTATTCTTAATAAATATGATTATATTTTAGGTAGTTGCAATATTTGGTGTGTTTGGCGGTTGCAGACACATAAAATTGTACAATATGTGTGTTGGGGATATTAAAGAAGAAGGTTCTGCCTTTGTGGTTTATATTAGAGATACCAAAACACATAGACCCAGGGTTTTTACCATATTAAACGATGACAGTAGAGTAAATTATATTGACGTCATTAAGAAGTACATGAGTTTAAGACCGAAGCATGTGAAGATTGAAAAGTTTTTTGATTCTGCAATGGGTGTAAATGTACCTGTAATCCTATTGGCATTAACACGTTTGGTCAGATTCCCCGACAATTACCAAGTATTTACAGATTCCCAATGCATTCATTTCGTACAACTTTTGCCACAATATTGGCAGACAGTGGAGCTGACATTACAACTTTAAAACGCCATGGGGATTGGAAAAACAATGTTGTTGCTAAAGGGTGAGTGGCAGACTCCATCGAAAACAAGAATAAACTTGCCAAAAACCATAGGATCTAGTAGTGTACAACACGTGAGTAACCGAGAAATATCTATATCAACATCTTCAAGCAGTTCAAGCGAATGCCTTCTTGAAACATCTGGGTGAATTTCAATTAGCGGAAATTCCAATTGCACCATTAATTTTAACATCAGTAAACAATAATTTCTTTAATCTTAAATTAATTACAGATCATATTCTAACTGTAGTATTAATATAAATAAATAATTTGTTCAATTTCTTTGTTTGTATTTCGTCGTCAAGACAACTTTATGGTATAACATTAGGTACAGAACGCATGCCATAAAGTGACAAAATATTAACGATTTTGATATTAATAACCAAGGCATTCTAATGCTGGTCGACGACAAAGAGTTTTTGATGAACCTCCAAAGATAAATAATAACTCACAGTTCTATCTACGACATCCTAACAACGATGTGATGTTCTAAAAAAGAATAAATAATAACAGGCGGCTTTGAAAAAAATAAAAATACACGGCTTTGAAGTAATTCAGTATCTGCCACAATTTTGTATTTAGCCGGTACTGGCATTTAACTCTAAATTTGTGGTAATTGTTATCGTATTACATACTATGTCAACGAATTTCCACAGAAGCGGAACGCATGTATATGAACAAATATCCAGAGAGATAGCAGCCTCATAAAACCACATTTAGGAATTTGTCAGTCAATTTAAGAGAACATGGTGCGTTTAAAAAGCTTGTAAATTCCCGTAAAAAACCTTGCAATAAAGAAAAAGGAAATAACCTTTTATTATATGTTACGGAAAATCAAGAAATGTCTACACGACGCATTGAACAAACAATTGGAGTCCATATAATTTTGAATTTGTCAGGGACCTCGACCAGGGGATTCAGAGAGGCGTAGATAGTTCTGTAAATGGTACACCAGACAATGTGCAGATAATGAGCAATCACACCATTGATTTTTTTGTCATTTTTTTCCCATTTGTCGAAGTTGTGTGAGAATCCTTATCTTGGACACAGTATAAATATATATATATATATATATATATATATATATATATATATATATATATATATATCACCAATAGTGCGTATTCGGTCGATAGCTCCTTAGCCATTAAACTTAGAAGATAAGTTTAAATACGAAAGTTGTCTATTTTTATAAGCTGCATAATCTAAAAGTAGTTTGGTTTCTACAGGTGTAATATAAAAGCGTGCAATATAGAATTTTTTATTTTAAATAGAACACCCTGTATATTACTTACAAGCTAAATCTTACAGTTTTGAGATATTTGCAAAGTTAACTAAAACTGACTGATGTAGTAATTCAAGTAGGTGTATCTCAGTTATTTTAAAGATTAAAAATAATCTTGGGTGTAGAATTTATTCATACGTGAGCTTATTTTGATCTATTGTCAAAATTGGATTTCAATATACAAAGTGATCACAAAAATTAATTCAATAACATAAATTTTAAAATGCTATATCTTCATTTTTTTAAATGGCACACCCTATATTTTTTAATGCCTTGTCTTGGTCTATTAATGGACTTTCATTTCTATTGAATAATGTTCTATACCTATCTCTAATAGTTTCGGAGATATTTAAGTTTGTTCAATTTTTTTCGTTGATAACGCTGAAGAAGAGTAACATTAGTCGGTCAAAGCAAGCTATGAATACATAAGCAACTAAAAAATATATTAACTGAAATACAAACACTTAAAATTATAATAAATGATGAATTGTGACCACCATTTTGTTGCTGGCAAACATGAAGTCTTTGAATAAACGGGTGATCACAAAAATTAATTCAACAACGTAAATTTGAAAATGCTATATCTTCATTTTTTAAATAGCACACCATATATTTTTTAACGCCTTGTCTTCGTCTATTAGTCGGCTTTAATTTTTATTAAATATGTTCTATACCTATCTCTAATAGTTTCGGAGATATTTAAGTTTGTTCAATTTTTTTCGAAGATAACACTGATGAAGGGTGACATTAGTCGGTCAAAGCAAGCTGTGGATACATAAGAAACTAAAAAATATTAACTGAAATACAGAAATTGTAATTATAATAAATATTGTATGAAACCACCATTTTTAAGAGATATTTAAGATGTTTTTAAACGATTCATAGTAAAATTAAACAATTTCTTACAGATTCAAAAATCCTTCTTTATTGCTTATCTTTCGCAAGCATAGGCGACACGTTGCTCTAATTGTTGAATATTATTAATAGGTACTGCATAAAATAAGGTTTTCAAATATCCCCAGAGAAAAAACCTATGGGATTGAAGTCCGGCGAACGTGGAAGCCAAAACGGCCCATCTCTTCCAATCCATCTTCCAGGAAATGTTGCATTTAAATGCGCTCGCACTTGAAGGCTGTAATGGGGTGGAGCCCCGTCTTGCATAAAAATAGTTTGTTGTCTCTCTGCCACTGGTACATCTTCAAGTAAAATGGGCAAGGTATTTTGCAGAAAAATTAAGTATTCATATCCGTTCAAACGATGAGGCATAACATACGGCCCTATGAGACGATCACCCAGAATACCGGCCCAAACGTTCATTGAAAACTTATCTTGGAACCGAGCTTGAAAGATTGCACGTGGATTTTCATCGGACCATTCGTGATTATTGTGGAAATTTACAAGACCTTCGTGTGTAAACCCGGCTTCGTCAGTAGGAAAAAACGGTCTCAACGGCATCGCATTTGAATCCATTCACAAAATTGAAGTATCGCCGGTAAATCTTGAGGTCTAAGCGCTTGAACCCGTTGTAAGTGGTAGGGGTGCAAAAGCTGTTCGTGCATAATTTCCCAAACAGTGCTCTTAGGAGCGTTCTCCTGTACAGCAATTCGTCTCGTGCTAGTTGCTGGATTTTCTTCTATCCGGTGAAGAACCCTTTCTTCAACTTGCGCCCTTCGAATTGTGGAGTTTCTTCCACAATTTCTTTTATTTGACGCTAAGTTACCAGTCTCTCTTAGCCGTTGAAATAAACTCATGAATAATCTCTTACCTGGAAAATGACGATTTGGAAAGGTCTCCTGATACAACCTGCGAGCTTCTGCAGTATTATCCTTAGCTCTGCCATACATAAAAACCATATCGGCCATTTCCGCAAGAGAGTAGTCTGCCATTTTTTACAGTTACTGCACCAACAATTGATGATAAGTAATAATTCACGTTATAACTTGTGTTCATGTCAAATAAACAAATTGACTTGGTATTGACAAGTACTATCAACAAACCGTCTTACCATAGGAACATGCATTTTACGTACGTCAACGCCAACTTAATTTAGGTTTGAAAAATAATTCAACAATCTTACCACCATGTTATTTACCATTCTAATGTATTTGGTGAACGAAGCCCACGTAGAATACTTGCAGCATTTGTTTTTCATTCAATAAGTAGTAATTTGGAATTTATTACTTGCATTCTTCCCAAAATGTTATTCCAACTGTTAATAAATTGTTAATGAAAATGATTCTTAAAAAT
This sequence comes from Vesta saturnalis, assembly GCA_036346205.1. Taxonomy (NCBI): domain Eukaryota; kingdom Metazoa; phylum Arthropoda; class Insecta; order Coleoptera; family Lampyridae; genus Vesta; species Vesta saturnalis. Next base: position 32,200 of record JARFJB010002323.1, read on the forward strand.
AATGTTTTTTCTCTTTGAATGCCATTTTTCTCGGAAACAGTTGAGTTTAGAGCTATCAGCCAAGAGCACTTTTTGGTGTAGAAGACATGGCTTCTTAGAATTGCATTTAATTCAGTGGCGTAGAAATTAGGGGGGTTGAAACCCTCAAAATACCCAAAATCCAAGCCACTGAATTTTTAAAAACCTTCATTTTACAGGGAAAACAAGTGACTTAATGAGCACAAATTGTGCATAAGAGCTAAACATCATATCATACGGTTCTCGAGATATTGTCCAAAAACTGAAAAAAAAAATCAACTTTGATTCCCTGTATATTGAAAACGGTTCATGTAGAATCACATCCTTCTCTAGGTACATGCTATTTCCGGGCACCCTATATATATTATTTGGTTTTAAAAAAGTTTTATTTTACAAATGGATCGGGGCTTATTGGCGCTACATTTTAAAATTATTTTCATGTTATACAGGATGTGGCCAAAAACGAAAAGTATCAAAACTGCTATTTTTTAAACGAAACACCCTGTATATTATTGTATTTTCAGTTTCTATGATGAAAATAAATGCGAGTTTTATTAAGGCTCAATCTACCTAAACCTTATGGTTTTTGAAATATTTAAAATGTGTGAAAATGTAGTAACAAATTTAATGCTTAAATTCTCAACTTGTATTTTTTAATTTTCAGCCAAAGAATGACGCACGATTTACATTGAAAATAGGCCCCCGTGAATTTCAACCAAATTTGAATATTTGAAAGGTACCATCATTATAAATAAAATATTTAAATATAAAGGGGATCGTATGTCTGTGATAGGAGATACAACATCCAACTTATTATTCTTGTTATGCATAAAAATATCTCCAAACATATTTTCTTGAACAACTTGAAGAATTCTAATGCGTTTGTAAGTTCAATCATTATTTATATTTTTACCGTTTTATGTATTATAATACTTATACTATTTGGGGCAACATGTTTCTATCAGCAGCATCATTTACTTCATTGAGAATATTATCTTGTGGATAACTAATATTCTGTTGGTTTCTAGCATAGTACACTAGCTACGTAACAACAGGTACCAACCGTTCTAGCTCCAGAACGACAACACGTGCAATAGTATCCAGATATTTGTACATTTGGATCACAATCATATGTTATGGCCAGCTGGTATTTAGTAGTATTACGATAGCGTGACAAAAAAAATTTGATATTTAAACGGGCATCTATTTCAAAGGTTAAATCCCCAAATTCTTGCGAGTTATCTGAACATAGGATGGAGCCATAGTAATTTGAAATGTCCCAAAAGTAAGGTTTCTTAAAAATTCAAGATTAAAATTGGGGAGATTCGCAACTTCCTCATATTCCATTGCTTGCCAGTTAGCATGACGTCTGAATAATCCTTCATTTTCTACCCTTTGCTGCAAATAATTTGGCTGTCGAGCTCTTTCCAGCATTCGCTGTGCCTGCTCGGGAGTATGGTTTTCACAGTGAATTGCTAGGTGGTATCTGTTTATGAGTGCACAAGCAACTCTTAAAAATTGGCCTAAACGGGGCACCAGCCTGTTTGGAAATGTATTTTTAAATAGTTTAAAAATGTTTTTTAAATGGCCGTTACGGATTTCTACAACAAATTTAGATTTAGTTACCATTCTGGACTTATTTGCTTCTTCAACGGGTAATTGGTGCCTACGTCCTAGATTTGCAGGCATTCCAATGTGAATGCCAATACCTCTCAAACAATCTTCAGCATCTCTGTAGCCTCGATCTAAAACAAAAATATCTCCTACAAACCAATCTCTTATTTCAGAATCATCTTGATTGAACTCGTATAATAGGGTAGCTGCGTCGTTGTTGCGACTGTCTGAAAAGTGTGGACCATGTATGGCTAAAATATATCCATCAGGAGCACATAATATTGTAGAGTTCAGAAGGTGATTTTGTTTGTGTGCAGAAAATGATCGCCGAAGTACTTGAAAGTTGCAACTTTTTTCAATTTTGATATCTTTACAATTGTAAGACTTACTAACTGCCTGGAAGAATACCCAAACATAGACATTAACAATATATCAGAAAGTCCCTGGCGAAGTTTGCACATAAACAGAATCAAATCTTTTTTATCACTTTTTCTAATACAACCGTTATGTTGCACTGGATGATAGTGTTCATATCGATCTTGAAACTTTACGTTAGTTAAGGAAGTTAATGCCACAAATTCTTCATCTGAGAAGTTTTCTTCATTTTCTGTCCAAGATCGATTGCACTCTTCTGTTAAACACCCCAAAAAGTTCATAAGTTCTGCACCTTTCAGATTGTATGGTCGTTTTATGGCCTGTAAACCGTTTATAATAGGTTGAAGTAAATGCCCTCTTGAATCCAAATATGCATTACATACTTTTGAGTGAGGTGGAACAAAAATACCCGGTTTAATAAAAACATTAATTCGCAGCTTAATTGTCACGTGATCAATTTCTTCTTCATTAAAACATACAAACAATATCCTCCGCTATTTCTAAAAAGTACCTTTAAAACCGTTGGGTCGCCATCAGCCTGGTATGCTTCGATCTCTTGTATAACACTGTTATTACAATTTAGGCAAAGACCCGATTGATTATTGACTTCTTCTTCAGGGCGCTGCAGATCCACGACGACGCTTTGATATTTAAATTTTTCCTCCTCATTTAATCTAGCTAACATATTCACCCGAAAGGGTCATTATATATATATATATATATATATATATATATATATATATATATATATATATATATATATATATATATATAGCAACGAAGTCGAAAAGCCATATTTGAAACTAACAGATCAACGTGAACGTTAAAAGTCAAATTAAGTTTGTTAAAACAATTGCGTTGACATGACCACCGTAAATATTAAAATCAATTTTTTTTTAATTTTGATTTATATAAAATCCAATATTATTAAACGTATAAATACTAATGGCTTTAATAAATATTTTAATAACAAGCAATTTTAAGTAGCTAAATAAAACTTATTAAATAAGACATTTTCGGCCCACGATTTTACATAAAAAATACATTTTTGGGTGGTCTCGTTTTGAAGTTTAAATCTATTTATTTTGACGGACTATATTTGCTAAAACATAGACAACTTTTAATGGCTAAGGAGCTATCGACCGAATACGCATTATTGGGACACCCTGTATATATATATATATATATATATATATATATATATATATATATATATATATCTGTGTGTGTGTGTGTTTGTGCGTGTGCGTGCGCGTGTGTGTGTGTGTGTGTGTGTGTGTGGTGTGTGGTTTGTGGTGAGTGGTGAGTGGTGAGTGTGTGTGTGTGGTGTGTGTGTGTGTGTGTGTGTGTGTGGGTGTGTGGTGTGTGGTGTGTGGTGTGTGGTGTGTGGTGTGGTTTGTGGTGTGTGATGTGGTGTGTGTGCGTGTGCGTGTGCGTGTCCGTGCGCGTGCGCGTGGCGTGTGCGTGTGCGTGTGCGTGCGCGTGCGTGCGATGTGTGTGTGTGTAGTAGCTTTTAAGTTATTAAACTTATTTTGGGAAAATAGGTTTTAGCTATTTGAGAATCCAGTAAATATTATTTAGTTTCCTTAAAATTTACTTTCATAAAAGTTTCATTTATACAATTTTAACTCGTATTCTTTGTAAAAGGCATAAAGTGAAAATACTCGCTTTAAAAGTATAGATTTTGTGTTGACCGTAAAAGCAGTTACAAAGACTTATCTTATCATCGCATGACCTAGTCCACTATTATAAACACGGTTATGATAGCTGTATAAAATTTTGTTGCTGTCACCTACCGACAGGTCCGGCTTTTAGAATTTTAATTTTAGTCTCAAATTAAATAAAATCCTGTTATATCGTAATATAAATTAGGATCTCTGACCGTATTTTCACAGAAAACGTAAGGAGAGAAGCGGCCTGACGATCTCCGCTCCAATCCGTATGCAAAAGGTGCCCACTCAGATAATCCTGAACCAACCTCGGCATCCTGAGGGAGGTTAGAAGTCTTGCTCATTGGTACTTCCTGATATTTGTGTTTATTTTACCTGAAGTACTTTGTTATTTTTACTTATCGTTTTATGTTAGTTGTAATAGTATTAAGTGTAAATACTTGTCTTATCTTCTAAGCTTCATGGCAAAGGAGCTATCGACCGAATACGCACTATTGGGACATATATATATATATATATATATATATATATATATATATATATATATATATATATATATATATAACATATTCACGAAAAGGGTCATTATATATATATATATATATATATATATATATATATATATATATATATATATATATATATATATATATATATAGCAACGAAGTCGAAAAGCCATCTTTGAAACTAACAGATCAACGTGAACGTTAAAAAGTCAAATTAAGTTTGTTAAAACAATTGCGTTGACATGACCACCGTAAATATTAAATCAATTTTTCTTTACTTTGATTTATATAAATCCAATATTATTAAACGTATAAATACTAATGGCTTTAATAAATATTTGAATAACAAGCAATTTTAAGTAGCTAAATAAAACTTATTAAATAAGACATTTTGCATTTTACATAAAAATACAATTTTGGGTGGTCTCGTTTTGAAGTTTAAATCTATTTATTTTGACGGACTATATTTGCTAAAACAGATCCCCTTTATATTTCAATTTTGTTTTGTGGTTGAAATTCACGGGAGTATATTTTCAATATAAATCCTGCCTCGTACCAGGCTTATGGCAATCAAAAATTTTAGATGTACTTTATAAAATAGCAGAAGACATTGTTTTAACGCTCTGATTAAGATGAAATTCACCACGTGACGTTGAGGTTCCAAATTAATATTTTTATTAAAGGTATTTTATTAGGCCATACCCAAAAGTATACACATTTCGGATTTAAGAGAGAATTTACTTTAACCAACAGGCAATAAGGTGGTCATACGGTTTGAAAGGGTCATACTTATGAATTTCTTATTTTTGGGGTGTTTAAGAAAAGTGTACAATCGACCTTAGACAGAAACAGGAAATAGTTAAGTATAAAAAATACATAAAACGTTAAATAAAAATTTTAATTACTAAACTTACAGTAGATTTATATTAGGACAAACACCCTGTATACTAGCTTTTAAAACACTCTTTCTGTGTAAGTACTTATGGCTATATTGAATATGCCGATAAACATTTATCGTTTTTTAGTTTTGAAGATGTTATTAAAATATACAAATATTACAACCCCCTGTATAATAATATTTGAGCTTATTAAGATTGGTGGCTAAAATAACTACAAATGGACCCCAAAAACTTTAAAAAGGGATTAGAATTGTTCAAGTTATTCAAGAAAATCTACGTAGAGGTCTTTCTAATGCAGAGCGAGACCTACGCACTTTGACAGGCTGTATCTCCTATCACAGACATACGATCCCCTTTATATTTCAATATTTTATTTACAATGATGGTACCTTTAAAATATTCAAATTTGGTTGAAATTCATTCTTTACACTGGAGGCTACTAATTGATCAAGTTTTATGTCGCCCGTGTGAAACATTTACTAACTTATACAAGGTGTCTTAAAATTAAGGGTCAATAATTACAATCTCTCAGTAGTAACTTATTTAACTTAAATAGGACACCCTGTATTTTATGGCAACAGCAGATGTAAAATTTTATCCTCTATCGAATAGTACTACATATTCCTATGGCCAACTCTTCATATTTTCAAGTAAAATGCACATTTTGTTTGTGCAAACTGAGTTCAAGAAATTTATAATTGAAGGCGTTTTGACAAACAGAATTAATTGAAGTGGTTATGCAGGTAATAGTAGTTTAGTAGTTTAAAATAAAAGAATAGTAGTACATAAAAATCACTTAATCACAGTCTGTCTCTAAACAAACATATTCTTTTTTTTAAATTTTCCAACATACGTGGGCTTACAGGTTGGAAAGCTTCCTTTATGCGCTGTTTTAAATTATCTGGTACTGTTGAAGGTGTGTTATAAACCATCCCTTTAACGTATCCCCATAATAAAATCCATTATCGTTAAGACGGGTGACCTTGGGGGCCAATGTTGAGATCCATTTCTTCCAATCCATCGATTTTGGTAATGGTCATTTAAATGTTCTCGGAACCTGCGATAAAAATGAGCGGGAACTCCGTCCATTTGAAGCCACATCTTTCTTCTTATGTCTAACGAAATGTCTTGTAATAAGATTGGAAACTGATTACTTAAGAATTGTAAAAACATTCCATTTAAATGTCATTGGAAAAAATAAAAACCAATTAAATATTGACCCATTATTCCGCCCCACACATTCACTGACCATCTGTGTTGATTATGAATAATCCTAAGTTGATGCGGATTGGAATCAGAATAATAGTGGAAGTTATATCTGTTAACGGTTCCGTTGTTATGAAATATACATTCATCAGGTAAACAGAACAGAATTAAAAAAGTTTTCAGTTTTCAGAGAGTTCTTGATGAAGCTGGATTTTATAAGAATGATAATTATATCTCTTAAGAATTCTTGACACACTTGCTTGGCTAATGTTGGTATTTTAGGCAATTTGGTTTTGACTAATATGGGGATTTTCGGTTACAGGAGCAAGCACTGCAAACTGAGTCTCTTCGTTTTCTGCCACAGGTTTGCTTGTAGTGGGTTTTTGTACAGAACGCTTCCAGTTTGTCTAAAGTGATTCAACAGTCTTTTGAATGCTGCTTTATTTGGATGATTTCTGTTGGGAAATCCCTCAGCGTAAATTCGTGATGCCACGAGGCAGTTTTGCAGACATTCTCCGAGAATAAAAATCATGTCGATAAACTAGCATTCTTAAAAATACACTAATAATACAAATATCAAAAAATACTGCTACCACTACTAGATGCAATTATTACAATTTAAAGACTTTTGTAAATACCTGACAACCGCTATCAATCAATAGTAATGAGTTGTCAAAGCGACAAGGTGATTTGTTGATAAATTACAAAGTCTTGAACTCAAGTTTGCACAAACAAAATGTGCATTTTCCTGGAAAATATGAAGAGTTAGCCATAGGAATATGTAATGCTATTCGATAGACGATTAAGCTTGCATTTGCTGTTGCCATAAAATACAGGTTGTCCTATTTAACTTAAATAAGTTACTACCGTTTATAGATTGTAACTATTGACCCTTAATTTTAAGACACCTTGTATTAGTAAATGTTTCACACGGACGACATAAAACTTGATCAATTAGTAGACTCCAGTCTTAATTTGGTTGAAAATAAAAAAATTCAAGTTGAGAAATTAAGCACAAAATATCAAATATTTCAAGAACCATAAGGTTTAGGTAGGTTAAGCCTTAATAAATCTTGTATTTATTTTCATCATAGAAACTGAAAATAAAATAATATACAGGGTGTTCCATTAAAAAATTAGCAACTTTTCGTGTTTTTGGCACACCCTGTATAACATAAAAATAATTTTAAAATGTAGTGCTAATAGGTCCCAATCCATTCATAAAATAAATGTTTTTTAAACTCAAATACTTTAGCTATGTCGAATAGCGTGAATAACCAATGTATATACAGAGTGAGTTTTAAGTATGGAACGCCTCAATTATCTCGGAAACGAATTGCACGTTTTTTATGGATTCTGGTGGGCAAGGGTCTTGTGATACGGCCAATATTATGGTGTAATTTACATTGTTGTCAGACCTTTCCTTTTTCCGGAATAATAACGAACTTTGTTATTTCAAATGGATCACCATACTGATTATTTTTCATCTAATGTTCCCTATATCTAAATGCCATAATTTCGGAGTTATAGCTACATTTACGTTATCTCCACCGAAGTTAAAATAATAAATTTAGATGGCTATGACTGCTACAATAACAACTTTGACGTTTCAATAAATTATTATTGTTGAAGTTTATTGAAAGTCACAATGGATAGTTTATCTGAGAAAGAAAGAATTGAGATTTTAATGATATTAGGATATGGTGATAAAGGTAGAAGTCAACAAGAAACGTGTAATATCTTTAATAATTTATATCCTAACCGAAATCCAATAACAAGATCTACTGTCAGTAAATTAGTAAAAAAGTTTAACGAAACTGGTTCAGTAAAAGATTTATCCAAATCAGGGCGCAGAAAAACTGCATCAACTGCAAACAAATCTTTAGATGACGATCCACACTTGAATACTAGACAAATATCCCGGGAACTTGATATTTCGCAAACACCCGTAATGAAAATTTTACATGGTAATAAATTCCAACCATACAAAGTAACGTCGGTTCAAGAGTTGTCAGTTGACGATTTTGATAGACGTGTAGAATTTGCAGACCTAATGATGGAAAAATGTTACAATCAAAACAATCCAAACTTTTTAAGTAATGTTATGTTTTGCAATGGAAACGTAAATCGGCATAATTGTAGATACTGGTCACGTAACAATCCTCATTGGATGCGTGAATCCCACACCCAATATCCTGATAAACTGAATGTATGGGCTGGAATAATAGGCGACAAAATAATTGGTCCCTTTTTCATTGAGGGTAACTTAAATGGTCAGGCGTATTTAGATTTATTGGAAAACAGTATTATACCTAAGTTGGTTCGGTTATTTCCAAATCCAAGTAAGTATTTTCAATTACATTTAAAAAAAACTTCATTATTAGAAATTTTCAGACAATAACAATATCCCAAACGACATTATTTGGCTACAACAAGATGGTGCCGCACCTCACTATGTGTGTGTGGTGAGGCAATACCTAAATAATGTGTTTCCTAGAAGATGGACTGGAAGGCGTGGTTTTATCGAATGGCCCCCGCGATCACCCGACATGAATCCTTTAGACTATTTCCTGTGGGGTCACTTAAAAAACATCGTTTATAAAACGAAACCTGCCAATATTCAGGAATTAAAAGATAGGCTTACCACAGAGATAAGAAGAATTGAGCAGTCAGGGATGTTGCAAAATGTATTGAAAAATTTTAAAAATCGCATGGCTTGTTGTATTGAAGTAAATGGATAACATTTTAAGCATTTGCTGTAATCGCCTTTACTGTAGTATTCAAATTAAACAAGTTTTTTAATCATAGCCTATAAATGTATTATTTTAACTTCGGCGGAGATAACATAAATGTAGCTATAACTCCGAAATTATGGCATTTAGGTATAGGGAACATTAGATGAAAAATAATCAGTATTTCTTAAAAATTTCAAAAAGCAAAAAATATACAGGGTGATCCATTTGAAATAACAAAGTTCGTTATTATTCCGGAAAAAGGAAAGGTCTGACAACAATGTAAATTACACCAAAATATCGGCCGTATCACAAGACCCTTGCCCACCAAAATCCATAAAAACGTACAAATCGTTTCGAGATAATTGAAGCGTTCCATACTTAAACCTCACTCTGTATATATATATATATATATATATATATATATATATATATATATATATATATATATATTGAAATTTGAGTAGCTTGCAATTTTTCACGTATTTAAAAGAAGTCCCCGTAGCTCAATTTAGGAGCTGAGATAGTTTTTTAATTCGCCAACTGTTTAATACAAATATTAAAGCAATTTCCACTGCAACTAGTGTGACATTCGTACTGTGATACCATGATGTACAAGAGAGGAAGGAGTTTTACACGTGTGAAAATGAATTATTAGTTGACCGCAACCGTGGAGGTAATAGGTGTGATTGTCATAAACATGGCTTGAAATATTTAAAATCTAATTCTGTATGTAATGACGAAACATGCGAAAACACCGATAATGAATTATCTACTAATGTAAATAACAATGATGATGATGATGATGATGATGGTGGGGATAATTATAATGATAATGATGAATGTGGACCAGGCCCGGATTGGAACAGGCAAGCAACCGAGCAAATCTGAGGTCTAAGGAATGACCAGGTCACATACCTGAATAATCCTATTAAACATACAAAATTGAAAAATATTGATTTACATTTCTATCGCTTATCCTTGTTCTGTAAAATACTCTTGGCAACGTCGGAACGTAATCTTATTTAGTCGTTTCAACGAAATATTGAGTGGCTGATTCGGTCTTTAACATTTTTTAAATTAAACACCGTAAATTTTTGCAAATTCTGCAAATTTAAGGTGTCTACTGGTTTTTTTGTTAAATCGATATGGATATGAATAAAAATAATAAAAGCGTATATTTAAAGGGGTGCTCAAAAAGGAAAAAAAAAATATTTAAGGGAAAAAAGTGTAGAAAAATATTGATATGTTTCAACAAGTAAATATAATTTTTTTTTTCTTTACGTACTATAATAATATTAATGTATATTATATTTTTTTACATAAATATAGAATAGTAAACAGTTAAACACAATCGAGAAACGAGCGTATTCATGAGTTTGATTTAAAGTACTTTTTTACTTAGGAAAGCCAAAATAATGAAGACTTTGTTGTATACAACGCTGATAACTCTGAGTCTGAAAATTATTCTAGTAACATGAACTTTTTTGTAAGGCCTAAATCATGGGAACTTCAACTTTTCTTTGAATTCCATCTAAAACAGCATGAAAAAACATATCCTTTAATCCTAATATAACTTACTCTCTAGAAGAAAATGAATATTTGATGAACAGGCAATGGCTGATCTATCCAGATGAAAAAAAAATATTTTACTCCTCTTGCTTAGCCTTTTGCAAAACTGATAATAGATTTACTTCCGGTTATGGAAGCAAACAAAAAGAAAGTCCATATGAGCGCATACGTGAGCATGAATGTTCTGCTGCTCACAAAATGTCAGTTGAATCTTATTTAAAGTGGTCCAAAAATACGGACATAGTAAGCATGTTCAATGAAAAGCGTAAAACAGAAGTAAGAGAAAGAAGAGAAGTCCTTGAGCGAATTGTTAACGTTGTGAAATTAATCAAAGAGGCCTTAGTTTTAGGGGCTCAAAAGAATGAAGGGTCTACCTCGAATGACCTTTTGGACCATGGAAACTTTTGGAAATTCATTTATTGGTTTCAAATATGATAGTTACTCAAAAAACATATTGACGGCTGTGTAGCAAAGTTCAAGATATAATTCAATGAAAAATAAATCTGGTGCAGGTAGACCAGGTAGATTTGTAATTTTTGTCTAAAACTACAAACTATATTATAAGGCATAGTTTATTGTATTAAAAGCAATTATATGAGGACTTAAGTTCAGTCAAAATGTTTAGTTTGCAAATTTACCACAAAGATATCAACGTTCACGATCAGTTTTTATTAATATTAAACGATAAAGTGCAAGAACGGATATTGGCATTTGAAAGAATGATTATGGTGTGGGTCAAGATATATATGACAATGTTAAATCAATTCTTAATAAAAATAAAATAGAGATAAAATACTGCATAGGAATTTCAACGGATGGGGCAGCTAATATGCATGCCTTTCGAAAGAAGTGCCTAGCCAAGTGCATGTGTGATGCTATGCACACATACTAAATTTAGAGATTACAGACACGGCCAAAACCTTAGTGGATACTTCTGCCACATTTGTTAGAGAATTGTATCTTAGAATGGCAGTATGGGCAAGCAATAGTAAATTCAAATATACAAGTAATATTGGAGAGACGAGGTTGCGGTCAAAAGATCGATGTTTAAGTAAAGTGTTTGGCTCACTCGATAATCCAGAAGGTGTTCTTTACATCGATATTTTAAAATTTTGGAAATTTCCTAGCTGAAAAATTTAACCCAAGTGCGCCCAAAGGTTAAATTTATTGGAAAAGTAATTTTTCGATTTATAGCCACGGTTTATATTTCCCTAAACATTTTTCAGAGTACAACTTAATTGCCAAACTACTTACAAACCAAAGGAGTCAATTTATTGGTGGTCTATGAAATGGCGGTTAAAACGCTTAGCACGTTAGAGCCACAATCCAGATGCTTTGACAATATTTTGTCTATTACAAAAAAATTTATAGATTGAGCGGATGAAAAGCTGGGTGACGAAGATGACATCTTGATAGAAAACCAGTTTCCCTTAAGACGTACAGCCAGAAAAAGAACGTCCTGGAGAAAATCCATCAGACGGGCCTATTCTTAATCCTGAAGATAGGTACAGGGTCGAAGTATTTAATGTTATTTATGATAAGAAAATACAAAAATTATTCCAACAAGGTTTATTATATGATCTTGCCATCCTTGAAGTTTGGAAAATGAAATTCCTATGACCAAAATATTACAACTAATTTAAATAACACAGCCGAAGAGTTTGAAGAAATTAGTCATAGTACGGTTCAAGATGAATTGAAAGACGGCCTCAAAATGGCCATTTTTAAAAAAAACTATCAAAATATCTTCACTTCGTTTATTTTGACGAAGAAGGAGAAAATTCTGATTTAAGCAATAAAATAAAGCAAGGTGCAAAGTCTCAAGAAAACTTGGAAACCTGTCTTTTAATGTCCGTTGAGAAAGACTTTTCAAACCAAGTGCATCCAGACAATGTTTTTTATTGACATTTCTATGTAAAAAAATTAGTCAATTGAGTAGGCACTCCGCCATCTTGAAAGATATTTGAGTGAAATTTTGGGATTTGCTTTTCCAATCTGTCTAGTTTTAGGTTCTACATTCAGATTGCAGACTCTTTTCTTTGCATATACAGGGTGGTCCATTCTGCTCAATGTTATTTTTCTCATTTTTTAAATGGCACACCCTGTACTTTATTACAGATTTGAAAAGCATTTTTTTAGGGACCTTCAATAGGTACTCACTTTTTACTACCCATTTCTAAGTGTTTTTGAGTTATTTAGTGAGAAAGTAAAAAATTGTAAACATTTTTTATTTGTGTTGAATTAGTCACAATTTAAAATAATTAAAGACTATACCATAATTCACAGAAAAACAAAAATGAAACTACACTAATGGCTATAAAAGTGTGAAGCTATAGGTTTATGACACAATTCAACATTTTGCGCTATAAAAGAGCAATTCTTAAATTATTTACTCGTAGAACTCCGATATCTTTCAAGATGGAGGAACAGGAGCCTTCTTAATTGACTAATTTTTTTACGTAAAACTGTCAATAACTTAGGAACCGTTAGTCGTAGACCCATAGCATTCTATATCATTTTGCTTAGCATTTAACAGGGAATTCAAATATATAAAAATATATAGGCTGTTCCATTAAAAAAAAAACAAGTTTAGTGTAGTACTCGAAAATAGGACACTTTGTATATAAAAAAATATTTTTACAAGATGCTAAATGAAGTTATATTTGTAAGTACGATTAAGTTCGTAGATAATATTTTGTCAAATTTAAAATTCAAACATAAACATAAGCCTGCTATTAATATAACAGTTTTCGAAACGTATGCCAACTATAAAATAGTAGTAAAGAATAACTAGGTCATTAAAATTAAATATTGTTAAACTGCCTCAAAGATGACAAACCAGAGCACTCTCTACGACGAAAGCTAACAATGAAATTTGTGAATGCTTCTATCATTTTAAAATTGAAGTTTTTCACAACTTTACACTTACATCATAACTCGATTAAATTTTGTTAAATGTGTTTTTGGCTGGCAAATTTCATTGTTAGCTTTCGTCGTAGAGAGTGTTCTGGTTTGTCATCTTGAGGCAGTTTAATAATATTTAATTTTATGACCTAGTTATTTTACTAAAAATTTTATAGTTGGCATTTATATGTTTCCCAAACTGTTATACTAATAGCAGGCTTATGTTTATGTTTTAATTTTTCAAATTTGACAAAATTGTTTACTACATGTTTAACAATTTTTAACAAACATTACTACTGACGAAGATAATGCTAATGTTATCGAAACGTTTAGATTGTATAATTTAAACTACACCATTAAAAAATCCCAAAAAAGATAAGTATTTTATTATGAGTGTTAATGGTGAAAGTTTACATTTTCATATACAAAATAAAACTTGCTTTAACGTACTTGTCCAATATCATAATCGTCCTGATTTGTGACGCATTCTGTTTCCAGATCATTATCAAATTTTATTGCATTGCTGTTATTACTATTGTTCCTGGGTATATTTTGATATTCCTAGGTAAAAAAGTACTTTAAATCAAACTCATGAATACGCTCGTTTCTCGATTGTCTTTACACTCTTTACTATGCTATATTTATGTATAAAAAATATAACACACATTAATATTATACGTATAGTATATAAAAAGAGAAGTAAAAATTATATTACCTGTTGAAACATATCCAATATTTTTCAACACTTTTTTTTCCTCCTTCAAACATTTTTGTTTTTTTTCTCCTGCTTTTTGAGCACCACCTTTAACCATACGCTTTTCACTATTATTATCCTTATCCATATCGATTTAACTCAAAAACGCGAGTAGACACTTAAATTTGCAGAATTTACAATAAATTTACGGTGTTTAATTTAAAAATGTAATAAAGGCCGAATCAGCCAGTAACGCTGCAATATTTCGCTGAAATGGCTAAGTATAAGATTGCGTTCCGACGTTGCCAAGTGTATTTTACGGAACAAGGCTAAGCGTGTGCGTGTATGCGTGGTATTCCATAGCTTTGATCGGGACTGGTAATTGTGTTGATAATATTGCCAAGTCTTGTTGATAATGCTTTGCTCAGTTTATTATAATCATTTGTTGAAATCGATACAGGTCTCCGCGTTTGTGCGTGTGTGCATGTTTGCGTGTGTGCGCGTGTGCATGTGTGCGTGCGTGCGTGTGTGCGTGTGCGTGTGTGCGTGTGGGCGTGTGTGCGTGTGTGCGTGTGTGCATGTGTGCGTATGTGCGTGTGTGCGTGTGTTCGTGTGTGCGTGTGTACGTGTGTACGTGTGTACGCGTGTGCGTGTGTGCGTGTGTGCGTGTGTGCGTGTGTGCATGTGTGCGTGTGTACGTGTGTGCGTGTGTACGTGTGTGCATGTGTTCGCGTGTGCGTGTGTGCGTGTATGCGTGGTATTCCATAGCTTTGATCGGGACTGGTAATTGTGTTGATAATGTTGCCAAGTCTTGTTGATAATGCTTTGCTCAGTTTATTATAATCATTTGTTGAAATCGATACAGGTCTCCGCGTTTGTGCGTGTGTGCATGTTTGCGTGTGTGCGTGTGTGCGCGTGTGCATGTGTGCGTGCGTGCGTGTGTGCGTGTGCGTGTGTGCGTGTGGGCGTGTGTGCGTGTGTGCATGTGTGCGTGTGTGCGTGTGTGCGTGTGTTCGTGTGTGCGTGTGTACGTGTGTACGTGTGTACGCGTGTGCGTGTGTGCGTGTGTGCGTGTGTGCATGTGTGCGTGTGTACGTGTGTGCGTGTGTACGTGTGTGCATGTGTTCGCGTGTGCGTGTATGCGTGGTATTCCTGGTATTCCATAGCTTTGATCGATCGGGATTGGTAATTGTGTTGATAATATTGCCAAATCTTGTTGATAATGCTTTCTTCAGTTTCTTATAATCGGTTGTTGAAATCGGTACAGGTCTCCGCGTTTGTGCGTGTGCTTGTTTGCGTGTGTGCGTGTGTGCGTGTGTGCGTGTGTGCTGTGTGCGTGTGTGCGTGTGTGCGTGTGTGCGTGTGTGCGTGTGTGCGTGTGTGAGTGTGTCCGTGTACACCTGTGTACGTTATAAAGGTTTTTAATATAAAGCAAACTAAGTTTGAAAATGCATTAAATAGTATTGAAAGTGCTTAAGTCGTATAATCGGTATTTTATAGAAGCAGACGGCTTATTTTCATTATGAACGTATTAAAAAAGGGAATGCGTAATCGTTCTAAAAAATATTAAAATTATTTTATATCTTTTAGTTTTTACTTTGTAGGTTGGAAGGTCGTGTGTTGTTACACACCAGATATTTTTTCAAGCTAACATCTCAATGTCTATTAACCTCTATCTGACATGAAATATTAAACGTCTATCTGACATGGATTATTGTTTTTGTTTCTGCAATGTTGCCTTGTTTCGAATATTATTACTAAAGTCATTTCATTTCTTTTAATTCCCACTCTGTCGGTTTGAAGGCCAGGTCGTGTGTTGTACCATATCAGATAATTTTTAATGAATTTTTGAAATATTCAAAGAAAGAAATCCATTAATGTTAAGTTTGGTGATCGAGGTGACCACTGTATAGTGTATAGTTCCACACTCCCAATCCACTTGTTCGGAAACTCTTTGCGGACTTCACGGAAAGTGAGCTGGTGCTCCATCCAACTGAACTTATATAGCGTTTTTTTATGTTTATATTCTGTTAACCTGGGATAATCTTCCCTTAAAAATAGAAAAAATTCATCACCATTTAGTGCTCTCTTAAAAAAATATGGTCCCAAAACGAAATGTCCAACAATTCCACACACATTTAGGCCCCACTTATGCTACTCGTGTTAACTGGGGATTTTCGGTACTATAATAGTGAAAATTATGGTTGTTTGAAAATCCATTTTACTTGATATATATATATATATATATATATATATATATATATATATATATATATATATATATATATATATATATATATATAAAGCCTCCGCTTACAAAATCTTAATCTATTGGCATAATCTTTTTCCACTAACTCTTGGTGAAGATGAATATGATACGGGTAAATTTTATTACTATAGAGGCATTTGTTAACGGATGGATATTTATATCTAAATTTGTGCGTACCTCTCTGTTTTCACGAATATGAACAGAAATACGTTAACAAGAGTTGCACATAAGATGTTGGAGAAGTATGAACAATGTGTTAAAAATGGAGGGAAGCATGTGTCGTAAATTTGTTTATTAGCTTTTCGTTCCATAATTATATTAATTGTATTAAAGTTCTATTTAACTATTACATAATTAAATAGTTAGTGCAAGCATAATAATTAGGAAATTCTTAACTAGAAATCTAAAATGTCTTTTGTTGCCTGGACATCAATTTTAAAATAAATAAGCCTATTTAAACTTAAGAAAGTGGAATAATTATATGAAGCATTCCTTTGTTTCATAATAATCAAAGTCTACTGTGAAAAAAACAATAATTTCAAATTTTGAAGCTTAAGGAAGCTATTAACTTACACTTGTAATACATCATTCAAAAGCTCTTGAAGAAGTTTTACTAAAATCCAAAAATTCAATATGGCGTCGGCAATAAAAAAAATCATGTAAATAACTCGAAAACAAATGAAGCTAGAAATTATTTTTGTCTTTATTAAGGTCGATCGCTGAACGTAGCTTAGCTATTGAAATTTAATCAACCCAATAGTTTCTGAGACAGCAATACATGTATATCAAAATTGGAACACACTGTATACGCAATAAATTCTTCTTTATTCATGATCAAGGTACTTTCACAATTTTACCTCATTTTCACATTTAGAGCAGCTTAGAAAGAGATTAGAAACAAAAGCCCAGTTACTTATATCTGTTACTTTTGCTTTCTCATATACGTACGTATAAAAATATGTAATCGGTTTAAATTTTCAAACTTTTTTTGGGTATCTTGACGTTTTCTGACCTAAACAATACGAAAAACACATTTTTAGAAAAGAAAATCTCGTGTCTGTTTGTGTGTCTGTATGTGAGTGTGCGCTATATCTTTTGAAACATTACAGCTATCGCTATGAAATAGGTACAAAAATTGTTTGCCATAAAATCTAGGTCAAGTTCGTTAATGAGCAAAGCCAAGCAGTGGCGGGGCATTTTTAGGGGATTAGAAAACTAAAAAATTCATTGCTTCAAATTTAAAAAAATTACATAATTAAAAAAACAAACTAATACTTTTTTATATAATTTCAAAATAAAAAAATATATAATAACCAGTGGCGCGCCGTTTTTAAGGTGCAAAATTGTGTATTTTTTAATTTATCAACCGATTTTTTTGAAAGTCGGGTATTGGGGATTTTCAAGATCGCTAAGTATAAATCATTTATCAAAATTAAAAAATTCAAAATGGCAGATCAAAAATGGGGGATTATCGTGTTTAAAATCCCATATGACTATAATTCAGGTATTGTGGGCTAATGATAAATTTTGCAACTTTGTTAATTTGTAAAACATTTTCTAAATAAAAAAATTTAAAAAACTGCCAGTGGCGCACCGTTTTAAGGGCAAAAATTTTTTTCGAAAGATCACTAAGAATAAACCATTTTTCAAAATTAAAAAATTTAAAATGGCGGATCAAAAATGGGGAATTATTGTGTTTAAAAACCGATATGACTCAACTTCAAGTATTGTGGGCTTTGAAGTTATTTATTTACATATATAAGAAAACATTGCGGCAGATAATTTGGCAGCGGTTTTTTACCATGTTGCCTTGATCAAAAGATCATTACCTTAAAAACTATAATCACTTCAATGTAAGCCAGGGAATGACATATCTCTTTGCACTGTTCTTGTATAAATTACTCAAAAATAAACAACCGAAATATTTGTACAACTGTATCAGAGTGAGATCGGATTACAATACCATGTCATAATTAAAAAAAAATTGGAGGTAGTTTTAGTTATTACGCTGTGTCGCTAGTTAATGAATTGTTGCCTTATCTAAATCACTCTCTCTCTGCTTTTAAGAAAATCTTACATGATACAGTTTACTAGTTACGTCTTTGTTGCACAAATAAGTAATTGCTATTATTCACGTATGTATTTCTTATTAATTACTTTGTGCTCCGCAATACCATGTCTTGTATTATACTTTCTTCTAAATTTTCTTAATTTTATTTAGTTCTTAGTAGTCTGAATAATAACAGAATGGTTATAAACCTATATAATCTAGTTTTTTCAGAAGGTTGAAACTGCGATAGCACCAAAAGTAATACTATTTGAGGGTATAGTTTCTAATATTGAGAGTTGTTATTAGAACTTATCCTTCGACGCCTGCAAATAAAGTTTGGAATATTGTGTAAAGCAAAACTTCCAAATAGTAATTAACCCGTCCGTAAGCGAAGAGATTTATTGTATCTTAAAAAGGTTGAGAACATATTTGTGTTACCATCAGATAAAGGTTATTTTAAATATTTAATTATAAATTTCAAATTAAACAATTATTGGAATAACAAGCACACCGTGAATTGGTAAACAATCCTACACAAAAGTTCCATTTGAAAACTAAAACCATTCTAAAATATCCTCTATTCTTCAAGAAACAAAAATGAAAGTAACTGGTCCGAAGCTCTTCCACCAAAACTATATGGTTTACTAAAGATTCGTAAGCCTAAAATTCCTTTAAGATCAAGCGGCAGTGCCATTGCATCTCCTACATACAACCCTGCAAAACAACTTACCTTTTTATTACAAGCTCATATAGGAAAAACACCTCATCATATCAAAAATTCTGCAGTTTTCACTGCAAAAAGGCGTAAATTTAAAGTTATAATAATAATTTTAATATAAAAATAATAATAATAATAATATGGGTCTTAGCTGAGAAACATACCCACAAATTTTAAGACGCCTTTATACAAAATGCGAACCGAAAGGTGTCACATTACGACTTCTAGAAACAGAACCACCGGGACACTCCCTATGTGCAATGATCCCAACCAAGCTTATGTATTAAGTAACTATTTGTTTCTTTTGACTATTAATTATTATTTCTAGTAAACTGTGCAATATTTTTTCTTATACATTTTTCTATCTCTTTTATAACCTTGATGTGTGGTTGAGTTATATTTTTAGATTTATGGGAACCTAAAGGCGTATAATTTTGCAATTTGTTTCTCAGGTAGCGCCCGGCATTTTCCCAGCCTTGAGCCCAACCGCCTCTCTCGCTTCCAGGAATTGGATCAATTTCTAGGTTTCTGGTAATCCTAATGTGTCCTTCAAGAAAAGTGCAATTAGAAACGATGTCATTTCCTGTAAATAACTTTTGCCCACTTGTAAAAGCCAGTGAACCTCGAGCAGTGTCCAGGCTGCGACTTCGAGTTTTAAATTCCCTAACAAAGAGGGAATAGCTTTGACGTAACACATTTTTTCTCTAACTTTTTCTCTCTCTCACCGACACACATACGCCCGCACACACGCGTACACACGCGCACACGTACGCGCACGCACAAACACACGTACACACGCTCACTCGCACACACGCACACACGCACACACGTACACACGCACACACGGACACACGCACACGCACACACACACGCACACGCACACACACACACGCACACGCACACACCCACACACGCACACACGCACACACGCACACACGTACACACCCACGCACACACGCACACGCACACAGGCACACACGCATACACGCACAGCACACACGCACACACGCACACACGTCACACGACACACGCACACGACACACGCACACACGACACATGCACACATGCACACACGCACACAAGCACACATGCACACACGCACACACGCACACACGCACACACGCACACACGCACACACGCACACACGCACACACGACACACACGCACACGCGCACGCACGTATACGTGCTCACACGCACACGCACTCACGCATACTCTAAAACACACACACACGCACACGCACTCACTCAGACACGCACACACGTACACACACACACGCATACACGCACACACTCACACTTATGGTACCTTTACATCTATTTGTCTCTCTTTTACGCATGTAAACTCCCCATGTGGGCCAGGATCCGTTAGCTGTACTACTTGAAATGTTTATAAGAGATAACATTTCTTGCGATGTAAACCACATCAAATAATAACAGCACCCACTTGATGTGGATTCTTTTTCGATAGGTGGCGAAAAGGAACATGCTAATTTTACTTCAAAAATATATTACTAGTACTACTAGTTTTATTAACAAGTCCTTTGTATAGTAATAAATAAATCTTAAAAAGAAAGCTATTTTGTGTGATCTGAAAAAAATATTTTTAAATATCTAGAAAACCATTAATGTAAAAGTAAAAATTATAGAGATCCTCCGTAATGATAATTAAATTTTGACGATTATTACTTGTACAAGTTTTTCGTAGAGTTACATGTCAGTTCTAAAAAGGTACTTCAAAAATGCCCCTAAAGTACCGCATAAATGTGTATATGAAAAAATACTCACTTTGGAGCAAATATAGTGTAGAGGCCTTACTTAAATGTTAATAAAGTTGAGATAAGCTCTGTTTAGGTATGCAATTTTCTTGTATCGTAATAAATAAGCCTCAAAAATCTATTTTTACGAGTCCAAAAATACTGTTTATCATTCAGAAAACTATTAATTAAAGAGCAAAAATTATAGAGATCTTTTAAGGGTAATTTAATTTTGCCAACATTACTTTATAGAAGATTCTGATACACTACCAATGCTATAGCAGTAGAAATGGACAACTTTCTTTTTCATATTGTTCTCATGAAATATCTAAACCATAAAAAAATATTTTATACAAGCCCCAAAATGTTTTTTGGGAATATCCGGAGAAATATGAACTTTACAGTAAAAATTATAAAACCTTTTTTTAAAAATAGAAAAGAAATACACTTTATTATTATCCAGAAAACTACTAACTTTAAACCAAATATTTTCTTCGAATGTACCGAAAAGTACGAACTTTGGAGCAAATAGTATAGAAACCATTCTTAATGATTATTGAGCGTTATACATGGTTTTTTAATGAAGAATTTTTCTAAAGCTTGAAAAGCCATTTTATACAAACCTAAATATATTTTTTGTAAATATCAAGCAAACTAAAAACAAAAATTGTAGAGACCTTTTTCAGGGCAATACAATTTTCTTTACACGTGTTTTCCGTTAAGTAATAAGTAACACTAACAAAATCTAAAAACGCATAGAATAACCGTGCTATAGCAATTAGGTACATGTATTTGAAAGTTATTTTAGTAATAGATCTGTAACTAATTAGGTATTACTAATCCGTATAAAAATGATATTCCAGAACAGACTCTACAGGTGAAATTACTAATTAATAAATTAAAATTACACCTAATTGCTAAAGTCAACTTATCTTTTGCGTGTTCTATAAATTTGTTTGACAATTTAATATCAAACGTTTCATTCTTTATGGATGAGGATGGCTGCGATTGATATCTAAATAATAAAGTTTGTATAAGTTATATTGAAATACATGATCTAAAAACCCCTAGATAAGTATTCATAATAATAAACTTGAATCGTAAAAACATACATTTTCATATTTGGATCAAATAGTTCAGATAGTTATTTAAGTTCATCCAGAATTCTTTATGAAGGCGTAACAAGTAAGTCTTAAACAATTATTTTATATGAATCCAAAAATACTTTTTGTGAATGTCTAGAAAACTATTAATTTAGTTCAAAAAGTTTCCTTACAGGAACATCATCGTAACCACCCACTTGGAAGAAAACTGTGTACACTTTTAAAAAAAATTTTTAATTCTTTTATACAAACCCCAAAAAACTGTTAATTATATTGCGAAAGTGTAGAGAGCTGCTCAAACAATAAGTCAATTTTAGATAAGTTTTCTCAATAATAGTTTCCTTAGTAACTCCATAAAATGTATCTTACGTGAACCAAGTTGCACTTTCTGTAAATATCTAGAAAACCGTATAGAAGCTTGGTTTAAAGGTTATTCACATTTAAACAAGTTTTTATAACAAAAGAATTTTGTACGATAATAAATAAGGCTTAAATAGTCCATTATTTTAGTAAGCACTAGGGTGTTACTTTTTGTGGCGCATCCGAAAGGTCTGTCGGACGAATTAAATGAGTCCAACAACGGCAGATAAGCCACAAAAAGTAGCTTTTGCTCCGAATAAAGTATACTATTCATTCTCGCAACCTACTAAATACAATAATTACAAAAAAATTAATATAAAAATTCTTTGCATAAGCCGTTACCATGGTTGCATTAAAATTTAATGTACTTTAACTCCTTAACGGCGAGACGGCAGGAAAAGACTATTTCGGTCGCCAAGGACGCGGCCATAATGTCAAAGTATTGATGTATAAAAAGGTGTTGCATTTTGACGTTTAGAGGAAATAGTTATAAGTATCACTAGATCAGAATTTATAGTTTTGTGAGTATTATCAGAATTGCAGACCGAGACCTGCAGCTGCTAATAAATAATTTCTGGTTATGTCATACACAGTATTTTTATTCTTGTTTCAAAAGGGTCTTTAGACCATTCCTTGTAAATATGTGGACAACTATGAAGCAAAAGCCACTTTTTAATACAAGTTTTCTTTGTGTAAATTTTTGGTAAAAAATAAGCCTTAAACAGGTGTTATAATGAACAAAAAATACTTTTTGCCCATATATATATATATATATATATATATATATATATATATATATATATATATATATATATATATATATATATATATGGGCAAAAGTTATTTCTGAAACTGTATACACGTTATAAAGATTTGAAGGACTCACCCCATATGTTGCAATAGTAGCTTCACCGACCAGTGGTCCTCTTGAGGCTTCCGTCTTGCGCTGATAATGGTGGTAATGATAGAAAAAACACACGCGGCTTGGTAAAACCGAAAAATTTCACTTTTCTTGTTAAATGCGAAACGAAGAATGTTCTTATCACGCTGCTGGAGCTATCTCATCCAAACAACATAAAACAACCTTTTGAATGGCCTTGCGTGCTGACAGAATCCAGAACTGTTGCAAAATTAAGTTATGTAAGGTTTTCATTCCCGGATGTAAATATTGCTTGTGGGTATGCTCAATAAGGAGCGTGGTGAGTCGATGGGAACTAGGTAAAAGCAAAGGATGCTTGGCCGAATAGGCTAAATCGGAATTTCTAAGCCGGCCGCCCACCTTGAGGAACCCATCTGGATCCAGGAAAGGTGCGAGCTTCCGGAACGGTTTAGGCAGCAATCGATTGTCAATAATTTTTTCAATTATTTCGGAAAACGCCAACGATTGCACATAGTTTACGAGGCACAGTAAACACCTATGTAGTTCGTCAGGGGTAGGATAACCAAATAATCGCTCATCACCATTTCGCCTGAAGTTGCTGGAAACGCGAAAACAGTAAGATAAAATTCTTTGAATTTTTGAAAGTTACGGAAACCTCTCAAGAAGTAGATTAGAACATTGTCTTCGATGCGTAAATCAAAAGCGGACTGTTTTTCTTCTTTAGAGATTTCATCCATATTTAAGGGAGGAATATGAAATGTATCCGCAAGTCTCCATTCTGTACTAGTCATCGAAAGAAAAGATGGCCCATTCCACCACAATTCATTTTTTAGTAGTTCTGAAGGGACCATCCCTCTAGAAGCGCAGTCTGCGGGGTTCACAGCTGATGGGATATATCTCCATGTGGCGTAAGGAACAGTCTCTTGAATATGATTTACCCTGTTCGCCACAAAAGTCTTCCAGCGACTAGGAGACGATTTCAGCCACGAAATTACAACATGTGAGTCAGACCATGCAGTAATTTCGTCGAAAATAATTTGTTCTGCATAAACGTTTTTTATGAAAGAAATAAGGTCCGCTAAAAGTTTAGCGGAAATGAGCTCAAGTTTAGGAATGGTTAGGGTTTTTCCCTTTGGCGCTAACCAGGAACACAGAAATCTGGTCGTTAGTTTGAACTCGAAAATAAACTACTGTGCCATAGCCAATCATTGATGCGTCGCGAAAACCGCGAAGTTCTCATCTTTGAAAATTATCTAATAATAAAGTTGACTCCATGAGTCAGTAATATTTTGATCGGGTTTATCGTCCCAGTCTATCTTGGAAACCCACAAACGTTGCATAATATATTTGGCGGCAAGAAGAATAGGATATAAAAATCCCAATGGATCAAAAATTCTCCCTATTTCTGAAAGAATGGTGCGCTTTGTTAGGAGTCTATAACAGATTTGGCACTTATAAGAAAATGAATCTGAATGTGGTTGCCATTGAAGACCTAAAACTTTTAAGTAATGCGGTCCCTCTTTGTCAAATGACTCATGTTGTAAGGAAAGGGCTTCTGAAACGGAACAGGAAGTTCCTATGATATCATCGACATAAATTTGATTTTTTTATAAGCTTACTAGCTTGTGGAAAACGATCTACCTCTAGATAGGCGAGTTCGTTCAGAGTGCGCATGGCTAAATACGGGCTACAATTCAAACCGAAAGTGACTGTATTTAAAACCTATTCGGCCAGAGCATCCTCAGGTGAAAATCGCCAAAGAATTTTTTGGTAATTTCTGTGCGAAGGCGTAATCAAAACCTGACGGAACATTTGTTTGATATCCGCGATAGATACGATAGGATGTATTCGAAAAATAAGTAGAAGTGAAAATATGTCCCTTTGTAGTTTTGGCCCTGGAAGTAAAGTGTCATTTAAACTTAAACCCATAGGTCCTTTAGCAGACGCGTCCCATACTACGCGAAGCCTTGTAGTGGTACTTTCTTTTCTTTGTACGCTGTGGTGGGGTAAATAAAAGGAAGGACAAGAATTCGTGTTTGGCGGAATAAGCGTCATATGGCCATTCTTTAAATAATCCCCCATAAAATTGGAATAGGCTAGGTATAATTCGGGATTTTTTAGTAATCTGGCTTGTAACATTAGGAATCTCCGTACAGCTTGGGGGTAGGTGTCCCCTAAGTCAGATTCAGAATTTTTGAAAGGTAAAGATACCATAAATCTCCCAGATGAGTCTCTGGTAACCGTTTCTTTAAATGTGCGTTCACATTTTATTTCATCTGGGGAAAGGAATGTTTTGAGGGTAATTGCTCTACTTCCCAGAATTTAGGGATAATAGAATCTAGATGGAGTTTGGAATGGGTGAAAAAAGGTGTGCGTGTGTGTGTCAGAGGTTGGCTTGTTAATTTTACCTACAAAAACCCATCCAAAAGCGGTTTCTATAGCTGTAGGCTGGCCGACATCTCCAAAAATGCGACCATTTAACAAAATTTGACTGAACACGTCAGCTCCTACCAGCAAATCCACCGGGCTTGAGAGGAAGCATTTATCGTCGGCTATCTGCAAGCCTTTTATATGACCCCATTCTTTAATTTGTAAGTCAAAGAAAGGTATGTCAGAACAAACACTTTGAACTACAGTTGCATCGAAATTAAATTTCGGTCCAGAAATATTTTGAGGTTTTATGGTACAATTTGTAATCCCCTTGGAGGAGAACGAAGACATTTGGTTTAGACCAAAAATAGTAGTTGAAAACTGGCGTCTTTGTAAATTTAGACGGCGGAAACAGCGTTCACTTATGAAATTTGATTGGCTTCCGGAATCAATCAAAATACGCACCTTTTGAAAATTCCCTCTACTGTCGTGGATATCTACGACTGACGTTGCCAAAAGGACTGTAGTTAGAGCATTGAAAGTGTTAGCAACGACCGTAGACTGGTCACTGGAAGAAGTAGATGGTGCGGAGAAGTTGGTGGCCACAATGCTTGCAGCAGGATCGTGGGCAGGAATAGAATTGGGAACTGGAACAGGTTTATAAATATGCAGGGTTGAATGGTGTCTATAATGACATGTACGGCAACGAAAGGAAGAATTACAACGGCGTACGGTATGAGAATGGTGTAAGCAATTGCTACACAATTTGTTCTGGCTCACATATGTGTTTCTCTCATTAGGAGTTTTTTGTAGGAATTTTGGGCATTTCTTTACACAGGAAGAAAGTTAGGCCAGAATCAGAGTACGCAACAGACGCGCTATTACAATGTGAAAATGTACGCTTATTGTACGTTCTTTGGGAAATCTTTGTATTGGAATTGGTGACTGTGGATATGGATTTCATCGGCTTGGAACTAGTTAAATGTTGAACCGACCCAAGTGCTTTGCAGTTGCTTTCTAAAAATTGATACAGGTTATCGTACGTCGGGATATCTACTTTACTATATTGAATTTCAAACTTGGTTCGACTATTACTATCTAATTTTTCCAAGAGCATGTGGAAAAGTATGAAATCCCAAGATTCTGTATTAAACTCTAGGGCCTTTAAAATTGCCAAAGACCGAGAAAATGTATTTAGTAGATTTCGCAAATCCTTTGCAGATTTCGTTCTTAAGGTAGCCAATAAGATTGCATTTAAGGCGTTGGATGCTAAAAGCCGCTTATTCTCGTAGCGAGCAATTAATTTGTTGCAGGCGATCATATAGTTGTCGCTCGAAATTGAAATACCACTTAGTAATTTCAAAGGCTCGCCATCCAAGTAAGAAAATAAATATTGTAATTTTTCTACGTTAGATAGCTTAGTGTTTTGATGTATCAGATTTTTATACAAGTCGAAAAACGTAGGCCAAAGAGTCTGGGTCGCCTTCGAAAGTGCTAAGTGTTATTTTTGGTAATTTTAACCCGGCTTCGGCGTCACCGGAGGTCTTTTGTTTAGTAGGCGTGGACAGTACCGTAGTGCCTCGTCTGCTTTAGCAATCTTGCTGTAAATAAGCTTATACTCATTGTAAAAATTATCAGTTTCTTTACGAACAGCATCTTGTAATAAAAATTCGTCGTCGTCCACTAACATAATAATTTCGTTATGGACTTCATCGAATTTGTCATGGTTCGGCTGTAAATTTTGGTAAACAACTCGAAATTTTTCACGGGATTCAAGTTCGCCTTGAGCTTTAATACCCAAACGATATATCTCTGTAATACGCGAAGCGTAAGTTGCTCTCTTTTCTCTAATTTTTTGCTTGCTTCAAGAGGCATTTTAAAATTTTTATTAGGTGATGTGCCACTGCAGATAACGATAATTATGTTGGTTTGGCCTTGCCACAATTGATTTGATTGTAACATAAACCAAAAACCAACCCGTTAGTATAATAATTATAATGTAATAATTGATATCGGTTCTTATCTTTTCACAAGTCACCCACTTGAATAGGCTTAAACTATATTGATTTGAAATTAAATAATTATCCAAAGCTCTAATCCGGCTCGAAGGACCAGCAATGTTAATGCAAAGAAGGAAATTGAAGTGGACTGTATTTATCTATTTATTTTTCAAACAACACTCTTTTGAAAATGTTTAGTTATTTCCGAAACTGTATACACGTTATAAAGATTTGAAGACTCACCCTCATATGTTGCAGTAGTAGCCTCACCGGCCAGTGGTCCTCTTGGGGCTTCCGTCTTGCGCTGATAATGGTGGTAATGATAGAAAAAACACACGCGGCTTGGTAAAACCGAAAAATTGCACTTTTCTTGTTAAATGCGAAACGAAGAATGTTCTTATCACGCTGCTTGAGCTATCTCATCCAAACAACGTGTATTTTATCAATTGTAATTGTAAATAATTGGCTCGGGTATTGAAAATAAATAAAAATTGTTTATATAAAAGTTGTTCATAGTCAAGTTTTCTATCATGTAAAAATATTTTTGAGTATACAGGGTGTTTCGTTCAGCCCAGGCGCAACCAAACTTTTTTATTTTAAATAGAACACCTTGTATATTATTGCATATTCTGATTCTCGTCTCATTTTAGATGAACTTTATGTATCACATGTAAGGTCTAAAATGGACTTTTTCTGAGTAATTCGACTTTTCTTGTAAAAATTGACGTCTTTTGCAGTCTTTAAAAAATCGAATATCTCAGGAACTGTGTAACTTAGAGAGGTGCGGTTTGAACTATCAGATTAAGCATGAAATCGCAAAACTTTCCCATCTGTGGAAAATTGTAAAGAAGACCGGGGGTACCAAATAGAGGGTGCCGAATATTAAAATTTTCAGACATACGTAACTCCGTTTTTTTAAATAGAACCCTAACATTTTTTATACATTTCTTAATTTGTTTTTAAAGTGTCTATCAAACATCCATGACGTTCCCTATACCTAGTTTTAACCGTTTTATTGTCATTTTAATTTTTAATATTATTTAACAATTTTTCCTATATATATATATATATATATATATATATATATATATATATAATTATAATAATAATAATATGATTTATTACTGTAGTACATGTTATAGAAAAAAACACTTGACAGAAGTCTTAAATTACAAGATTCAAATTCTTGAACAGTATAAAAGGCTTTATTTAATAAAAAGAACTTAATTTTCCGTTTTAGCAATCCAAAATCTAAGTTCCTAATTTTTGTTGGTAATAAATTAAAATATTTCACAGACAAATTAATAAAACTATTATGTGTTTTTGTTAGTCTATAAAAGTTTCTACATATATCACTACTGTTTCACGTTCAATAGTCATGAACAATGGACCTAGTTGAATAAATATCAGAATGTGCTTTAGCATAAAGTATGCAGTTTAGAATAAAAATACTAGGAACAGTTAAAATTTTAAATTTAATAAAAAGAGATTTGCAATCTTCGGCATGCCCAAGTCCCCCCAGTACTCGAACAGCGCGACGTTGAAGGGCGAAAATTCGCGACGATTGAGAGCAATTACCCCAAACTATGTTGCAGTAACACAGATGGCAGTGGATAAATGAGAAATAGGCCATTTTTAGCATATTTTCTGAAATACTATCTGCAAGGCGGCGCATGAGATAAATATTAGAACATAATAATTTGGCTAAAGACTTAACATGTTCTGAAAAGCTAAGTTTTGGATCTAATTTGACTCCCAAAAATTGCACAAAGTTGGGGTTATGAAGTGAATGAGGTTTCAAGGTGCTCATCATTTGAATGGTTTTGTTTTTATTTAGAATTAAAAGATTATTTTGGCACCACTGTTGTGCCGAAATTAAAGCATTTTGGGCCTTGATTAAAACTTTAGAAGGATCACTATCACGAATAATTAATGTTGTGTCGTCTGCATACAGAAGACAATGGTTAAGGTTAGACAAATGAAGTGGTAAATCGTTAATAAATATTAAAAAAAGGAGTGGTCCTAGCATTGATCCCTGGGGAACTCCCAAAGTCAATAAACGAGACTTTGATGTTTTATCATTCACTGTTACGACTTGGCGTCTGTTTTTTAAGTAAGAATAAATTAATTTGCAGCTAAGAGTACCAAAATTATAAATTTGACTTAATTTCTGAACAAGAATCTCATGCGACACACTATCAAAAGCTCGAGCAAAATCTAAGAACAAGGCTATAGAATATTCACCTTTCTCAAAACAATCTAGAGCATAGTTAATAAAATGTGCTACTGCATCTGAAGTATTTTATCCTTTGCGAAATCCAAATTGTTGTTTAAAGAATAATGTATTAAATTCAAAGAAACCTACTATTTGATTGTATATCACACGTTCAAAAATTTTAGAAATAATTGGTAATATTGATATGGGCCGATAGTTTTTAGGATTATTAATATCTCCATTTTTATGAAGTGGAAAGACTCTAGCTATCTTAAGCTCATCAGGAAAGAGGCCACACTCAAGCGATAAGTTGATTAACTTAGTAAGAGGTTTTACTAACATGCTACCATTAAATTATATAATTAATTATTAAATATTAAATTATTAATATATATATATATATATATATATATATATATATACAGGATAATTCTAAACAGAGTAGCACAAACAGTATCACTGCATCTAGATGAAAAAATAAAGCGAATGAACTAATATACCGAGGTTGCACTGAGGAACAGGGTCTTGAATGATTGGTATTGAAAATAAATAAAATTGTTTATATAAAAGTTGTTCATAGTTAAGTTTTCTATCATGTAAAAATATTTTTGAGTATACCGGTTGTTTCGTTCAGCCCAGGCGCAACTAAACTTTTTTATTTTAAATGGAACACCCTGTACATTATTGCACATTCTGATTCTCGTCTCATTTTAGATAAACTTTATGTATCACATGTAAGGTCTAAAATGGACTTTTTCTGAGTAACTCGACTTTTCTTGTAAAAATTGACGTCTTTTGTAGTCTGTAAAAAATCGAATATCTCAGGAACTGTGTAACTTAGAGAGGTGCGGTTTGAACTATCAGATTAAGCATGAAATGGCAAAACTTTTCCATCTGTGGAAAATTGTACAGAAGACCGGGGGTACCAAATAGAATGTGCCAAACATTAAAATTTTCAGACATACGTAACTACGTTTTTTTAAATAGAACCCTAACATTTTTTATACATTTCTTAATTTGTTTTTAAAGTGTCTATCAAACATCCATGACGTTCCCTATACCTAACTTTAACCGTTTTATTGTCATTTTAATTCTTAATATTATTTTAACAATTTTTCCTATATATACAGGACAATTCGTCGGTTTTTCTGAGAAATGAAAAGGGTTGAAATAATTTTAGCGCAGTTATATGTGGGTTTTTGAAGAGCATATTCCAAAATTATTTTTGAATGTACAGGGTGGCACAAAAATAAAGTACATATCAAAGTTATATTTTTTCTTATGGAACACCCTATAATTTTTTATATTTTTAGATACTATACACCAAATAAAGGTAAGTTTCTGTTACACTTCCTATACCTAAAACTGATCGTTTCTGAGAAATTTTGAAAAATATAAAAATACATATTGCAATTTAAAAATTGCTTACACCCTGTAACATAGAACGAGCTGCTTATAATTAAATCTACTGGTTAGCTGAAAGGTTAAGGTATACTACCACATAAAAGTTTTATTTCAAAATTATACAGAGTGGTGAAAAAAATTGCTCCAAAGTTTAGGCACACATTTTATTGAATAACTTCTTAAAGTTAAATGGAACACCCCGTATTTAGTGGCTTATTTCGACGCAGAACTAGATTTCCTTTAAAACTATATTAGGGTTCCCTATACCTATCTCTTATGATTGTTACACAAACGGCGTTTTTATATTTTACTTATGAATAATTTCTTTCTCGTAAATGTATTGTAATGAAAATCTAAAAAGCATTTTTTAAAAGCATTTTGTTGAACGGTTAACAAACTTAAATAGTAAAAGAATTATTATTTTAATAAATGTTCAAAGTTGTGTCCATTATTCTCAATACATAAGCGAACTCTTTTTCGAAATGATTGCTGAACCCTGGATAACATATTTGACGTTATGGAACAAAATGCTTCTCTTATTCGTACTTTCATATCGTTAGGTGTCGTTGGCGGTGTATTGTAAACAATATTTTTAATATATCCCCATGCAAAATAGTCGAGACTTGTTAGGTCCGGAGACCTGCCTGGCCAGTCCTGTGGACCTACTCGTCCAATCCATCTATTGTGATATTGCCCATCTAATTCATTCCTAACCCGTCTATCAAAGTGTGCTGGAGCACCATCTAGCTGCATTCACATTCGTTGACGAATATTAAGCGGAATAGTTTCCAATAGTATAGGCAAACTGCTCCTAATAAATCTAAGAAACATGGCGCCGTTTAAGTGGCCATCAAAAAAGTAGGGACCTACCATTTGCGTTCCGATCACACGTTAACTCACCATCTGTGCTGGTGATCAAGGGTTCTAAAAATATTAGGATTTTCGTCACTGTAGTAGTGAAAGTTATGTCTATTAACTAATCCCTTGTTATGAAAACTTGACTCATCGGAAAAAAGCACGTATTCAAAAAAATTTTCATCATCACCAAACTTTTCTAGAACCCATAAACGAAAATTCAGTCGTCGATCATAATCTTCTTCAGAAAGTTGTTGATATAGTTGTATTCACATACAAAATTTGTGTTTTTTAATTATTCTTTGGATGCTCTGTCTGTTTATTCCAGTTGCTTCATGTATTTTTCGGTGACTTGTTTGAGGGTCTTCTACCAGAGATCCCATCACTAAATATTCATTTTCCTCATTTCCGGTAACCGATTTTTGTCGTTCGGGCTTAGTATAAGACACACTGCCTGATCTTCGGAAACAACTTTTCCAATGAACGCTTATTAGGATGATGCCTGTTAGAATACCTTTGGGCATATACTCTTGACGCTAATAAACAGTTTTCTTCACACTGACCGATTACCAAGATCATATCAATTCGTTCTTCCTGGGGGTAAGTTCTCAACTAATGAAATGTAACAATCTTAAAAAACAATTTTGAACTACTTTAAACAACGATAATGGTTTGACTAACAAGTAGCGTCACTGTCAAATCATTTTTTTCGAAATAATTAACGCCATCTTGGCCAAAGCCTACTAATATTAAAAAAATAGTAGGATAGGTATAGCAGATAAAAAGTAAAATATAAAAACGCCGTTTGCGTAAAAAGCACAAGAGATAGGCATAGGGAACCCTAATATAGTTTTAAAGGGAATCTAATTCTGTGTCAAAATAAGCCACTAAATACGGGGTGTTCCATTTAACTTTAAGTTATTCAATAAAATGTGCCTAAACTTTGGAGCAATTTTTTTCACTACTCTGTATAATTTTGAAATAAAACTTTTATATGGTAGTATACCTTAACCTTTCAGCTAACCAGTAGATTTAATTATGAGCAGCTCGTTCTATGTTACAGGGTGTAAGCAATTTTTAAATTACAATATGTATTTTATCGTTTTTAGAAACGATCAGTTTTAGGTATAGGAAGTATAACAGAAACTTACCTTTATTTGGTGTATAGTATCTAAAAATATATAAATTATAGGGTGTTCCATAAGAAAAAATATAACTTTGATATGTACTTTATTTTTGTGCCACCTTGTATGTTCAAAAATAACTTTGGAATATGCTCCTCAAGAATCCACATATGACTGCGCTAAAAATTATTTCCTAACCCTTTTCATTTCTCGTAGAAAAACGAGGCGAATTGTGATCTATATATATATATATATATATATATATATATATATATATATATATATATATATATACAGGATAATTCTAAATAGAGTAGCACAAACAGTATCAGTGCATCTAGATGAAAAAATAAAGCGAAGGAACTAAATATACCTTAAACCGAGGTTGCACTGAGGAACAGGGTCTTGAATGATATAGAGCCAACTCATATTTCCTTCAATTTGTCTAGAACAATGTGGTTTAAAGCATTCATATTTGGCACACATTTTTCCAGTGCGGACACATACTTCTTATTGATAAAGTTTAAATGTGTCCGCCAGAAGGTATTGACTACATGCAACACATTATTCCAAAAAAATTTTCACCCATTATTATTCACATTTTCAGACGTAACAAGTAAAAATAATTTTTTTTCTCTCTTGCATTTTTTCGATAAAAGCGATAGTTTTTTAGATAATTTACTGAAACGAACTGCGCCAATAGGATGCAGTAACATAAAAACATCAACACACCACTCTTAGTAGCAAAAGGAAAACACTTTTCCCGTAAAGTAATTTTAATAAATGCATTTTGAAGGAAAAGTAACAAAGTTGTTTTAAGTGTCCAATTGAAGTAATAATATCTTAATTTAAAACTACCTACTGTAATTTCGAATGCAATACCAAGGAACATAACGTTACTCATAAAGTAAAAAGTTTCTAAAGAATATTTTCAAAGCAGTTCCTGTTTTCCTGTAAGCACAATCTCACACGACGATTTGTTTGAGGATTTTCTATTTAAATTGATAAGTATGGGAATACTTCGCCAACATGCTGGTCCTAATAAATCGGAAACAAGTTTGCTGAGTAAACAATTTGATATTTTTATGTTCATGTGTCAGCGTCACTAACGGTTTCAAATAATAATTGTGTAAGTATAGTAATAATTTGACTAACAGTGAGGGTGTTCACATGCCCCAAGTATTTTTTGAATGTCACAAAAGTTGTGCTGCCGCAACAAATTTGTATCATGACAGATATCCAAATCGCTGGGTTCCCCACAGGCAAACTTTTTTAGCTGTCGAGAGAAGGTTGCGAGAAACTGGCAAAATTCAACCTAAGCGTAAGGGTAATGGACAAAGACGGTATATCAGAAATGTAAACCTTGAAGAAGTTATACTTATCAATTTAGAAGAAAATCCTCAAATAAGTACAATAAGATTGTCTACACAGTATAATGTTTAGCAAAGTCTTATTTGGAACTTGACCCATGATTACCTTTTACGCCCTTTTAACCACTAGCCGGTTCAAGAATTAACTGCAAATGATTTACCTGGAAGGATTGATTTTTGCCAGTGGTATCTTAACATGTCCAGACACTACCTAAATTGTTTATCTTTGGTCTGATGAAAACCCCATGAAATATATCCATCAAGATTTTAGCACAGTTTTAGTGTAAATGCTGACGGATTTTGAGCATCCTCGATTTTTAAATGAAAATCTCCCAATACTATTTGAGGATATACCGCTAGGTGTACGACGAGTTATGTGGTACATTCATGACGGGGCTCCGGCACATAGTACCTTAGCTGTAAGGCAATGGTTGAATTTAAATTTTCCGGGACGTTGGATAGGTCGTGGTGTCGATGCACCCGTACGTTGGTCTGCCCGTTCACCGAACATTACGCCACTTGATTTTTTCTTATGGGGACACCTGAGAAGTATCATTTATGCTACTCCTGTTGAAAAATGGCGTCCGCGTAGCTAACAAGATCGTAACAACCCAGAAATATTTATAAGAGTATGTAATAATTTTAATCGTCGTGTTAGATTGTATTTACAGGAAAATGGGGACTATTTTGAAAATATTCTTTAGAACTTGTTACTTTAAAATAATGTTATGTTCCTTAGTATCACATTTGAAATTGCAGCATTAGACACTAACTTTATTTGTTACATAACGAATATGGTTCCTTCAAAATCCATTTATTAAAAAGAGAAAATCCTTTTGCTATTAAAGAGTGGCATGTTGATATTTTTATGTTATTGAGCATCCATTTGCGCTGTAAAATTTCCGCAGGTTTTTTGTGACTTATCTAAAAAACTACCGCCTTTATCGAAAAAGTGCAAGAGAGAAAAAATTGTTGCTTAAGTTGTTACGCCTGAAAATGTGAATAAGATATGTAGTATCATACAGGGTGAAAATGTATTTAGAATAATATGTTGCATGTAGTCGACAGCGGCGCCTATGGTGGATACATTTAAACAATATTAATGAGAAGTATGTGTGTGTGTATGCTTTAACACCGCATCGTTCTAGATAAGTTGAAAAAAATATGGGTTGGCTCTATAACATTCAAGACCCTCAGGGGTGCAACTTTGATCTAAGGTATATTTAGTCCATTCACCTCATTTTTCATCTAGATGCACTGGTACCGATTATCCTACTCTATTCAGAATCATATATATATATATATATATATATATATATATATATATATATATATACAAAAACTATTAATTTTAGAATGAAATGTCTAGAGACCTACCTTAGATGTGGTCAGTTTTAAATAATAAAGCTTTCTTGTTGTAATAGCCCTAACATTTTTTAGAGAAAATGGTATAGAGACCTTACTGAAAGAATTTCAATTTCAGCAAATTTTTTTAATTCATGTTTTTCGTACTACACCATAAAGATACTTGAAAGAAATCCTTAAATTGTCTTCAATGCACAAACTGCAGTTCCTTTTTTATTCAAATTTTGTTTAGTTCCGCAATGAAAGCTTCTACTAATTTATATTAGCCAAACGACGTTTTGTGGATATCCAAACGATTATTGTAGAAATCTATTGACTTTGGAGCAAAAAGTAGGGGCAATTTTTTTTAAACTAAATTAATTTAGGACTTCTATTATCAAAGTATTTCGTATGGTAATAAAAAGCTCTAAAAATGCTTCATAAAAATAAAAAGTACATAACCCAAAACTATCCATTTTGCGAAAAAAAGTTTGGTACATCATGTGATTGGTACATTAATTTTACATAAACTTTTTATAGAGTAGTAAACAATCCTTGAAGGTACTTCAAAAGACCTTAAGTATGGTTCAAATTTAAAAAAGTTTACTTAATGAAGGTTTCCAATAAGGTAACAGATACAAATTAAAAAGGTATCAGTGCATTGTCGCCTATTTAAGAAACTCGTAAGAAACAATCAGGTTTGGCAAAATTGAGACGCGTTAACATATTCCAAAACAGAAGAGCCCCTGCATCAGAGTCAGCAAAATAGCCCGTTGACAAAATATCTCATAACCTGCAATCAATGCGCCTTCCAACAAAATAGCCCACCTCAAGGGAGCTCCAAGTAAAGTAACACAAAAAATATTTTGAGGTGTAAAACTCAATCACATTAAAGTATAACATTTACCTTCATCAAAAATAAACAAGATAA
The DNA here is from genome assembly GCA_036346205.1 of Vesta saturnalis. Lineage (NCBI taxonomy): Eukaryota > Metazoa > Arthropoda > Insecta > Coleoptera > Lampyridae > Vesta > Vesta saturnalis. The sequence goes on from JARFJB010002323.1 coordinate 69,139, forward strand.
ACAAAAATAAACTTTCATCCTATCTAACAGGGAGTGAATGTTATAAAGGGTGCGCGGCGCGACTCCACAAGTTTTTTGAGTACAAATTTTGAAACTACTTTGAAATGATTTTTAACTGTACCCAAAAAGAGCCTAAGGTCTTTAGGCACATCACCTCGTATTAGGCATTTTAAAATTACATAATAGAATTTCCGGTATGCTTGTACTTACACTCACTATCTCTAAAAGCTAGTTTATGATGACGTTAAATTTCATATTATATGATTGGTCAATTTTGTTGAGATTGTATAACTTTAATATGGAAATACACCATTAAAAAAACCAAAAACGGTAGATATTTTAAAGATGTCACTCTTTCGATATTGGGCACGGCAGTTTAAATTTTGTCAAAAATTTAGGAGCAGTAAATTAAAAAAAAGTGTATGTAATTTTTGCTACGTACAAAGTATTTAGGCATTTTCGACGTGTCGTAACAGTTCAACCCAAGACCCAGGTCGTTGGGAGTTACGACAATATCATGGGCTCAGATTTTCTACAATCTATCCTTTTAAGAATAGAATTGTGTTTTCCATGATTTATCAAACAATATTTTTTGGATTGTAACAACGATAAAAAATGTCTCATGATCTTTGGTCAGTGGTGAATTTCTTCTCCGTATGGTAATAAATAACCCGTAAAATACAATAACTCAAATTTAGGCAACAGAAACTTTTCATGCGGTAATAAACAGGTACTAAATATAAAAATATGGAAAGCTATCAATTTTGAAGCAAAAAATGTAGAAACCTTTTATTAAGGATTATTCAAACTTATACACGTCTTCTTAATGAATGTAAGTCTTAAACACGTATATTATTAGCAACCAAAAATACTTTTGTAGATACTTGGGCGAGCAAAAACTATGAAAAACTCTTGAAAATCGGTCACTTCAAGATAATATTTCTAACCATTTTTGTAGGATAATTAATAAACTCAAATAAATTTTGTATACGAGCCTAAATATCTCTTTGAAAATACCTAGAAGACTATCAACTTGAAAGCACATAGTGAAGGAAGCTTTTTAAAGATTATTAAATGTTAAAAGAAAGGTATTTAGACGGCAATAAATAAGCCTTAAAACTATTTTATACGAAACTCGTGTATTTTAATATAAATTTTATCAACATTATGAAATAAAATAAAATGGAACATTTGGTATTAATTAAAGTTTATTTAGAAAATATGAAAACGCAAAGAGTAACTCTGCTACAACATATATTTGGAAGCCTACTATTGAATGCCAGTTTATTTTATTTTTACCTTCGTCGATCTATTTATTGCCCGTTACTAAAACCAAAAACTAGCAAAAGGTTACAAATACATGTAGTTCTTTGTTACAGCAAACTTATCCTTATGTGTTCATGGTGTATAAACTTCTTTGAAACTGTGATTAATATTAAACCTGTCGTTCCTTTCTGATGACGATAGCTGAAATTGCTATCGAAACGTGTAAAGTTTTTAAAATGTATATTGGAATGCACGATTTAAAATTCCAACGAAAAGTCCTTACAATAATGAACCTAAATCATGAAAGCTAATATTTTCCTATTTATGCTTGCATAGCAAAAGTTTAGGGAGCACGGTAGTAAATATTTAGATAAACGCTTAAAAGATGTTTAAACTAGCCCGAAATATAGTTTCTGTTGTTATTTTTAAAAGTATTAAGGTTGCAGTAAGAAAGTATCAAACAGTTTTGAAAAAAATACAATTTTACACCATTTTTTTAATAAAAGTTTATCGTGGAATAATTCTAAGAGTACTTTAAAGTACTTTCTAAATAACATTTTATGAATAAATTGAACCACTTCTAGCTAAAAGGTGTAATGACCTTCTTTAAAAGTTATTTAAATTTAAACAAGTTTCTTAAACTCAAGACCTTATTGTCACTGTTACTGTCACTGCATCCCTATGTACGTTTTCTGAACTATAGAACATCTTCAACTTTGAAGCAAGCTATGTAATGACCTTCCCTAAAGGTTATTTAATGTTATTTAATGTTAGACAACTTCTCTTCAAACTTTTTGCTGTTACAGTGACTGTGACTGTGACTATTTCTATGCATGTGACTGTGACTGTGCATGCGGCTATTGCTGTTAGTTTTACTGTTACTATTACTGTTACTGCTACTGCTACTGCTACTGCTACTGCTACTGCTACTGCTACTGCTACTGCTACTGCTACTGCTACTGCTACTGCTACTGCTACTGCTACTGCTACTGCTATACTGTCACTACTACTGCTACTACTACTGCTACTGCTACTGTCATTTTTACTGTTACTGTTACTGTCACTGTTACTGTTACTGTTACTGTTACTGTTACTGTTACTGTTACTGTTACTGTTACTGTTACTGTTACTGTTACTGTTACTGTTGCTGTTACTGTACTGCTGTTACTGTTACCGTTACTGTTACTGTTACGGTTACGGTTACTGTTACGTTGTTACTGTTACCGTTACTGTTACTGTTCTGTTGCTGTTACTGTTACTGTTACTGTTACTGTTACTGTTACTGTTACTGTTACTGTTACTGTTACTGTTACTGTTACCGTTACCGTTACTGTTACCGTTACTGTTACCTGTTACTGTTACTGTTACTGTTACCGTTACTGTTACTGTTACTGTTACCGTTACTGTTACTGTTACTGTTACTGTTACTGTTACTGTTACTGTTACTGTTAACCGTTACCGTTACTGTTACCGTTACGTTACTGTTACTGTTACTGTTACTGTTACTGTTACTGTTACTGTTACTGTTACTGTTCTACTGTTACCGTTACTGTTACTGTTACTGTTACCGTTACTGTTACTGTTACTGTTACTGTTACTGTTACTGTTACTGTTACTGTTACTGTTACTGTTACCGTTACTGTTACTGTTACTGTTACTGTTACGTTACCGTTACCGTTACCTGTTACTGCTCTGTTACCGTTACTGTTACTGTCACCGTCACCGTCACCGTCACTGTCACTGTCACTGTCACCTGTCACTGTCACTGTCACTGTCACTGTCACCTGTCACTGTCACCGTCACTGTCACTGTCACTGTCACTGTCACTGTCACCGTCACTGTCACTGTCACTGTCACTGTCACCGTCACTGTCACTGTCACTGTCACCGTCACCGTCACTGTCACTGTCACGTGTCACTGTCACTGTCACTGTCACCGTCACTGCGTCACCGTTACTGTTACTGTTACTTGTTACTGTTACTGTTACTGTTATGTTACTGCTACTGACACTGTCTGCTACTGCTACCGCTACCGTCACCTGTTACCGTTACCGTTACCGTTACCGTTACTGTTACCGTTACCGTTACCGTTACTGTTACCGCTACGGTTAACGTTACCGTTACCGTTAGTGCTACCGTTACCGTTACCGTCATCGTCACCGTCACCTTCACCGTCACCATCATGGTCATTGTCATTGTCATGGTCATTGTCATTGTCATTGTCATTGTCATTGTCATTGTCATTGTCATTGTCATTGTCATTGTCATTGTCATTGTCATTGTCATTGTCATTGTCGTTGTCGTTGTCGTTGTCGTCGTTGTGTCGTCGTCGTCGTCATTGTCATTGTCATTGTCATTGTCATTGTCATTGTCATTGTCATTGTCATTGTCACTGCCACTGTCACTGTCACTGTCACTGTCACTGTCACCTGTCAGTCACGGTCACCGTCACCGTCACTGTCACTGTCACTGTTACTGTTACTGTCACTGCCACTGTCACTGCCACTGTCACTGTCACTGTCACTGTCACCGTCACTGCCACTGTCACTGTCACTGTCACTGTCACTGTCACTGTCACTCCATCATTGTCATTGTCATTGTCATGGTCATTGTCATGGTCATTGTCATTGTCATTGTCATTGTATTATTGTCAGTGTCATTGTCATGTCATTGTCTTATTGTCATTATTGTCATTGTCATTGTCATTGTCATTGTCACTGTCATTGTCGCTGTCACTGTCATTGTCACTGTCATTGTCACTGTCATTGTCACTGTCATTGTCACTGTCATTGTCACTGTCATTGTCACTGTCATTGTCACTGTCACTGTCACTGTTATTGTCACTGTCATTGTCACTATCATTACCACTGTCATTGCCACTGTCATTGTCGATATCATTGTCACTGTCATTGTCACTGTTAGTTTCACTGTGACTGTCACTGTCACTGTCACAGTCTCTCATAAAACTTTTGTGACCATATTGAATACCAACTTTGAAGCATAAAGTGTAATGCCTTTTTTAAGGTTAATCAAATTTAGACAGTTGTTACACTTTTTGCTTTGTTACCAGTACTATTACGGTTGCGACCGTTATTGTTACTCTCGCTATCGCTAGCACTATTTCTGTAATTATCACTGTCACTGTCGTTGTCACCGTCAATGTTACTGTCACTGTCACTGTTACCGTTTTTGACATGAAAAAATTTTGTGTTAATTATCAAGAACTACATTAAAGGGTTCCGCAGTGAACCTTTTGCAAATAAATCGAACACTTTGATGCAAAATGGGCACTTTGAATGAGTCCCTAAAGAACCTCTTTTAAGTTAGTTTCTTTAAGTTAGTCATTAAGCACCGCCACTGTCACGGTAACAGTCACACTCACTGTCACCATGAGTTACCCAGTTTGGATAATACAGGAGCATTAGAAAAAAACTAGTTTAGTTTAAGGCAAAGGGTATAAAGACCCTTTTTAGAAGTATAACCAATGTTTGACAATTTTGATTTACAGAAGTCCACACTAGACTAATAACCATGTCCTAAAATAGTTTCAAAAAAGTCCGTTAAAGTATTTTTTGTGAAGATATTGGGTTTCTCTTCGTTTTAAAGCGAAAAGTGTAGATATTTTTACTGAACATTACCCAAAGTTTTTTAATGCAAGTCCTAAAGAGGTATTTTCTTGAAAAATAGGTCAATTTCAGGCGTTCAGTGATTTGTATTAGAAGGTCAGAAAATGGGTGTTTGCAATTACGAGTAAACTTTGTAGGCCGAGACGAAGTCGATGCCTGCAAATTTATTAACCATTTTATGGCAGAGTGATATGCAAGATTTTTTGTGCCGACGTCAACAATTGTTATTAAAACCAATAAACAAAATTGTTGTACTTTTCAAAATTTCATGCCTGTTGAAATTAAGTTGGCAATACTGACAACTGAGAGTAACCAATATGACCTAATTGCGAAATTATTCATTACTCGAATTTTGTAGGTACCTTACCAATTTCTTGACTTTATAATAATTTATAGCTGTAATTTGTACACGGTAACGCGATTAGACTTTGTGTTATGTCAAATGTCGATTATGTCTAAAATTCTATCAGTTCTGTCACTACAACGAATACCAACTGTAATTTAGTATTATTTTTGCCGGCCTAGGACGGAAAACGCATTCAACTTTGGAGCAAAAAGATTGGTAATTCAAATTTTGAATAAAGGAATAAAAGAAGGTAATAAATAAGCCCTAAAAAGCTAACGGTTCCTTACGTACTTTTTTTTAACCATATCGAAACTGTCAACTTGAAATAAATCGTGTAGAGACTTTTTTGAAGATTATTTAATTTTAGACGAGTTTTCTATATAAAATTTTTTTATGGGTAATAAATAAGTTCTGAAACTCTATTTTATGCGAGCTCAAAATATTTTTTGTTAGTATCTGAAAAGCAAACAAAATACTTAAAGGCCTTTTTTTTAAAATAAGCTAATTTTAAAGAAAGCTTCTCAATTAAAATCTTTCCTAGGATAAAAAGGTATCAAAAATCAAAGCTTTTACAACTTAATTTATAATTACATAATTTATAGGTACATATCTAGAATTTGAGTTGTGATTCTTTTACAACGGTTTTTTTACAACTTTGTACCGATATTAAAATGCGATTAAATATTGTTAAAGTGCAATTTTCATTGTTAGCTTTCGATGTTTTTAATATACCATTGGTGAATATATCGAAAATTATCAACATTAGAGCAAATAGTAAAGACACCTTTTTCATGCAAATCAAAAAATTTTGAGAGTATTTAAAAAACTATTAATTTTAGAGGAAAACGTACAGACTTTTGTTTAAATAATTCAATTCAATTTTTTGTGGTAACAAAGAAGCCCTAATAACGGTACGTCTTAATTGTCCCAAAGTACCTTTTGTTAATACATAAAAAAATGTCCATTTTGACCAAATTTTGTATTGATTAATCCATGATTGATTCAACACTCAACTTTGGCATAATTATACATACCATTTTGTACAATTATTTGAGTTTAAAAGCAGTTGTACGGTATGATGCACTTGAATATTTAATTATAGGGTTTGCTAAAAATAGGTCACTTCCGTGTATTTTTTTGCAAAAGAATTATTTTTCTTCTTTTTACTTCATGATATTAAATGAATAGTTAAACATGTTTATGCTTGGATTGCATTTACGTGGTCAATAAAGCACGAAAGTGCAACATGTACCTATAAGCAAAAAGATCGTAAAATATCCAATCAAATTTAATGCCAAAAATATGAAGAAATAAGCACGTCAATATTTATGCCTATTTAGTAGTTTAATAACGTGAAAGTTTAATAACGCATTTTATGTGTAAAAAAAAATCAACCTCACTGTTTATACTTACAAATCTCCATCGCAAAGGTTTTCATTCATTACTCAATCACATTAACAAATTGTCACACCATAAAGTTTTTCAACATTCACTAATCCGCAAATTAAATACAAAAAAAAAACAACAAAATTTCACTATTTTGAATAAAATTGAAATTAATCGCCAGTTTGAACTTCACCTTTTAATCTGCCGAGAAAAGTGTTGTCGACGATATTAACAATTCTTCAATTCGCAGCTTTCTCTAATGAACCTCGTTGACTGAATGGATTTTAAAATTTTCACACATGGTGTCAACGAAAGGGGCGACAATTTTCATCTTCCCCCCACCACCACACAAAGTTAAGTCAACTAAAGGCGGAGCATTTTTCTTTTACAACTGAATCGGTATCAATTTTTTTTAATATAACTATAACCCCGATCAAATAAAGGGTGGAGGCTACGGTTTTATTAACACAATCATCCCTTAACGAGTGCATTTGATAAGATTTGTCACTGTTTTAAAAATAGAGCGAAGGGGGACGCTCGCTTGTATTGGGTGTAACTACAAACGTTAACGCCTTGTTGATCTTTCCCAATATTGTAATCGGTCGTTTAATACTAAAAATTTAAGCGCGGGTGTGCATCATTTTCCTTATTGTCCAAGATAAATAAAAAAACAAAAAAAGTATTTTATGCATAATTTTTCAAAAAAAAAAAAAGTTGGCAACACAGGTTATTTTGCGCTTATAGTTTTATGTATAAAATGGAACAGAAGTGACAGATTAATGCAAGTGGGAAGGAAGTGCTCCGTTAGACCTTTCGGCACCTCCATAATGTTTGACTTCTTACTGCTACCGTATGGTTTACGAAATACAGGGTGTTTATCTATGTCACATTATTTTAGTTTTGGTTGACATATATTTTTAGTTAAAATTTGAAAAGCATGTTTTAATGGAAATGTAAATTTTAAACGTTATAAATTATAGTGTGAAATAACCACATTTTCATGTTTGGCATACAAAACCCAAGAGTTTAAACATAACTTTAGTTATTTATATTACAAGATTCAAAATTATAATTAATAATTAGTTTTAGATGTAAATTCTAACGTTATTCCTGCATTATACACAACCTGAATAAAAAGTAACGAATCATATTTTTTTGCCGAAAAAATTTAATCTTTGAATGTTTGCTGCAATGTGCCGTTCTTTAGTTTTTTTTTGACGTGAAAATTCCAGTCTTCAACACGTTTATCACTGTAGAGTGTCAGTGTTATCATTTCTCTTTACGGTCGTGTATAATAAATAATAATGTTTATTAACTCAACAGATTGGTAAATCCAATTACTGAGTAAAATACAGTACAGGTTGTCGCATTTTCATATGTTTTACGGGGTATATCTCGCTTATTTTTTAGGTTAGAACCTTGCGGTTTTCGCGACACCATTCTATTTTTCAATGAAACCAAAGATGGACTAATCAAATTTGCCATAGCCACCTTAGTTTGTGTGCTACAGGGTAATTTTGGAAAAATTGCATTTTCAGTCATCCCCTGTAACCCTGTTATTGCCAGACATATTAAAAAAGTAAAAAACCGATATTTGTAGATTTTTTTACGTAGAATCCAGTGGCGTACTCAGATTTTTTTTAGAGGTCACAGTTTTTGAGATATGGACATAACCTACTTTTTTTGTATGGGACACCCTATATATATTTATTAAATCTTTTTCCCCTTGCCAAGAACTTTTCAAAAATATAGCATAGTTTATTTTTTTCTATAATTTACATTGATAAAAAACAAAATAATTAATTAATCCCAAAAAAATTTAAGTTTCACAAAGTTTATAAATTCTTTTAATAGCATTTTCCAAAATAAATGATTGTCTTCGTAATTCTGCAAAAGCATTTTCCGTTGCAATTTTTAATTGTTGCATGTTGGCATATTGCCTTGAATAAATTTTATTCTTTAAATACCCCCACAAAAAAAATCCAAAACCGAGAGATCCGGTGATTATGGTGGCCATCGAACAGGTCCATTTGTTCCAATCCATCTCCTGGGAAAACGTTCATTTAGCCAGTTTTGTATTATTCTAGCATTGTGGGCTGGAGCCCCATCCTGGGGGAAGAACATATCGTTCAGTTGAGTCAGTGGAATATTTTCTAAAATGTTCATAGTTTTTTCTTGTAGAATTTGTAAGTACCCATTAGAGTTTAGGTTTTCTTCATAAATCTTGTAAACTATTTTTCGGTTAAAAATAAAGCAGGAGACATTAAATCCGAACCTGCCTTGACGCTCTCTAGGAAAAATCAGATGGGTGTTTTCTTGACTCCAAAACCGCAAGTTGTGTCTATTAAGAATTCCCGAACTTGTGAAATGTGCCTCGTCTGACCAAATTATTTTTTTTTCAAAATTATTGTCCTGAGTTTTCATATTTATAAACCAATTGCAGAACTCCAATCTACGTTCAACATCACCAGGGTGCAGATGATGAACAAGTTTATACTTGTAAGGTTTGAATTTATATATTTTTTTAAATCCTTTGCACTGTTGTTTTAGACAAACCGGTCTCTTCATCTATTTTCCTGCACGAGGTTTCAGGAGTGACTTGAACAACTGCTAAAACGTAAATTTCTGATTCTTCGTTCTCTTTGTTGTAAACTCGGGGTCGAGGTTTGTCAAAACATCGATGTTGGCAAAGATTAAATTTTAATTTTTGAAATATTCTTCTGTCGGGTAGCAATAAACAAAAACAACGAATAACAATAAATATCAGCAGTAAATTTGGGAAAATGTAACCAGGAATAATAATAATTTGAGAGAATCAGAAACTTTAAAAATCAAATACCTAAGTAATGGCAGAACGTTAATTATTTTGTTTTTTGCGTTACCATGGTAACCCACGGCTATCCACTATTATCAATGTAAATTATAGAAAAACATCATTTTGTCACGTTATTTATAAAAATAAATAATAAATACTATGCTATATTTTTGAAAAGCTCTTGGCAAGGGAAAAAAGGTTTTAAAAAAATATATAGGGTGTCCCATGAAAAAAAGTAGGTTATGTCAATATCTCAAAAACTGTGACCTTTAAAGTAAATCTGAGTATGCCACTGGATTCTACGTAAAAAATCTACAAACATCAGTTTTTACTTTTTTAATATGTCTGATAATAACAGAGTTACAGGGGATGACTGAAAATGCAATTTTTCCAAGATCACCCTGTAGCACACAAACTAAGATGGCTATGGCAGATTTGATTAGCGCATCTTTGGTTTCATTAAAGAATAGCACGGTGTCGGGAAAACCGAAAGGTTCTAACCTAAAAAATAAGCGAGATACCCCGTAAAACATACCAAAATGGGACAACCTGTACAGTAGCGGATAAATTCAATTAAAACTCGAATGGGAGTTTAGAAAGAAAACGCTTGGGCCCGTCGATTTTTATGTTCAATTTAGAATTTTTTACGTAAAAGTGAAATGTACAGAGTATGTCAAGAAAAAGATATGATGTTATCGACATTTATGTCCGACAAGATAAATATAGACGATTGTCAATGTAAGAAAACATTAAACTGTACATTTACAGTTCAAATTATTTTAATTATTTGTACGTTAGCAACTTGTGTTTAAGTTTTTTGATAAGCGACAGCATTGTTATCATGAGTTTATCTAGGAACTACTTTACCGTTATTTTGTGAAAGATGAGGAAATCAAGCGAACGTTAATGGATTGAAACCCTGTACATGTACATGCTTGGTTTCGGAGATAGGTCGCGCGCTCAATCAGAAGTGGTTGCGTTGTTTAATGAAACTCATCCTGATCGACCGTCCATTAGCCAAAGCATGGTCAGCAGAATTGGGGCGAAGTTTTGGGAATTTGGACATATTCGGGATAGGAGAAAATTTGGTGGAAAGTCGATAAGTGAATAAAATCAGTTGAAGGTTGTGTTAGCACTGCAAGATAATTCTAATACCACCATTACGGACAATAATATTAGTGTGGCGCGATCTACTTTGCATAAAGTGTTGAAAAGAGGGAAGTTATATCCCTACAAGATATGCTTACTTCACGAGCTGTCGGAAGATGATTTTAGTCGGTGAAATGAAGTTTGTGAACAAATGCAAAAATTATGTTATGGTAACGGCAATTTAGTAAAAAGAATATTTTTTTCCAACTAAGCAACATTTGCTTTAAACGGCCATGTGAACAAACAAAATTGTCGTTACTGGGCAACGGAAGAGTTGTAGCTCCCCTTACTTCTTCGGGGATGCTCTCACTGGTGCGAGATATTGAGACTTTCTTAAAAATGACCTCATCTCCGTTCTAATAACGTGAGATGGCCAAGCGGGATAGATTACCAGCAGCCAAAATTTACCTTAGTTATTGATAGATATCACTCCTCATCACTAAAGTTGTAGTACCTGAAATGAAATCAACAAGCACGATAACTTGGCACGTGTTAAACTGCAATTGTGGTTTTTAATAGACGCAAAGGGTTCTAAAACGAGTAAAAATTTTGTGAACATTTACATGTTTCGTGTTTTCATCTGGGATTGTATTAATAAGAGCAGCTATTTGCATATTTATGGTAAGTACAGTGACGTTTGTGATATTATAACCTGCCATGGCGGTTGCATGCGAGCATTAAGGCCATATAAACGGCATGGCCATCTCTTCCTTAGTATCTGGAATATATGATCAACATTTTTCTGATATAGTTGGCCATGCTATGTTAGTATATTTTATTTCCTTTGCAGGAAATGCTAACTGATTATAAAAGAAAAAATCCAAGCCATGGAAACTACACTCAGCATAACCTAAAAAATCCAGTTGAAGCAGTAAAAAATGGTACGTCGGTGAACAGGGCTTCCCTAAATTATTGTATTCCTCGAAAAACACTAGAAAGAAGAATAAAGAGACATGATGATTCGCTTTGCAGAAAGACTCCATTTAAACCGTAAATTCAATCGAATAAAAGAAATTGCTGGATTCGATTGGTTTAATTCGTCTTTAAGAAGAAATACGGATTTGTCTATAAGAAATTCAGAAAATGTCTCTATCGTTCGGAGCCGAGGAATGAATCGTGAGGAAATATCCAATTATTTTAAACTACTACAAGTTACGCTTGACGATAATGGACTTTTCGATAAACCAGGATCAAATTTTATGTTGATGAGACGGGATTACAACTAAACAAATGGTTTAAAATCCACTTGATTCCTCGTAAACCAGAGGGGAAGGTGTTACTAATTTTGGACAGGCATGTATCCCATTGTTCGTCCGTTGAATTATTAGAAGTTGCGGATGAAAATAACGTTGTTATATTGTGTCTAAAAACTTATTATTACAGTGCTTGTAGGGAGTGGCATCAAACCCACCCAGGAAGGAAATTATCAAGGCTACATTTTGGCGAATTGTTATCTAAAGGTTGGGGGAAATCGGCTAGTGTTGGAGACACAACGTCTGCATTTAAAGCTACAGGAATATTTCCATAGAACCCTGATTGTGTACCTGACCACGAATATGCAGTCTCCGACAAATTTGGGCGCCCAAAATCCTAATGATGAAACATCCGTCAGTATTCATTCTACATCACGAGACAACAGCCTTTCTCAGATACGCAGAAATACTACCCCAGAAACAGGCACTTCAATCACCGACATAACTCCTAGAAAACTATTAGATGAAATTGGACTTACTCCCACTATTCCATGCAACGTTATTAAACGAGCACCAAAACTTGGAGCTGTTCTGACTTTACCAGAAAATATTTCATTAATAAAGGCAAAGGTAGCTAAGAAAAATAAAGTACGGTGCAAAAAGGAATCAAAAATAACTTTGAAAAGGAAAAGAACATGTAGGTAGCGGACGGCGAACATTTTATTATTATAATAAACGTTTGTCAAATCGCCATTGTTACTTCGATAGAAAAGATAATTAGTGGATTTTTAATATCTTGATAATACGTCGTAATTTGCTAACGTTTTCAAAGTATTTTGTTTATATATTTTTATGTAAGGAATGTGGGATTGTTTGTAACTAATATTTGTCTAGGGTTGTAAAATACATGTTGTGGGATGAGTAGCAGGTGCACGCTTAAAAATACTTTACTGAAGGGCCGTAATGAATCATTGGAATTTCTTATACGCGCTCTTGATGTAAAAAATGAGATTGATCTAATAATTAATTATGGCTGAATAGAGCGTAAATCCAAAGGGTTGTTACGGACGAATGCATATTTTTAAAATTAAGATGTCGTGCAATAATAATATGAAACTGTTCCAACGAAAATTAATATTTCTTGTTTTTATATTAACTATGAAAAAAGGGAGTTACAGTTAGAGCGTCTATCGAACCAGATCAATTTTTGGGTTAATAAAATGCCGTCATTGTGAACAGTTCGTCTTTAAAATAATTCTTGCGTGTACATTTTTCTTTTGAATTCGCCAACACTAATTTGTCTTTTCTTTCGGGGTTAAACCGCGTATGTTAACGATTTGTGACTGTGATCAAGTAAGGGAATATTTATTTTAGTGTAAGTATGCATTTTTATACAAATGAAATCTCGCAGCCAATCATTTTACCAGCCTATGTAACGTATTAGAAGAATCAAACATTGCCTTGAAAAGGTATCTTATTCGTACGCGGATTCATTAAGCTGAAATATGCTAAAATAAAAGTCAGTACAGGACCCTCTCACTCTGGTGTTTGTGCGAATTAGCATTGTTGGTTGTTGTTTATATTTATATTTGTATAGAGGTGGGCTGATGAAGGGGTACATGATACCGCTGAGCTGATGAACGGGTACGTGATACCGCTTTGGTTACTAATTGTAAAAGGTAATTACCAAGCGTGTACACACTCCCAAGATCATATAACCATTCAACACCTCGAATTTTATTTTTATTGTTTTTATTGTTGTATAGATGAATGTGTAACCTGAGAAAAGAGCACTGTATTTTTTTAACGCTCTCTAACTTATACAGCGGTCACGATGAGTTTTTTTGTCAGTTTATTTAAGTTGAATTATTTGCCTATGAGCTTATTTTTGTGCTTTGGTGGTCACTAAACAATTGGGTAGGGGTAAATTCCTTGTCTGTTTACTTTTATCCTTGCCTTTACCTTATTATCACCTGTGCAATTTTACTGTTGATATATTTTATATGTACCGTAATTTGCTTTATTGTTTTATGTGCTTATTTACTTAAAGACTGGCATTATTGGATTTAAAGAGCTACATGTTTGGTATTGTGATTTTTATTATGATTTTTATTTTGATTATTTATCACCCAATTGTGCGTGTGACATGTGTTTTTTTATTATTGTGTTTCGGTACAACTACACTGCTTTTTATTCATTTTCTCTTAATGTTATAATTTTGTACGGATTTTACCCTGATTTAATGGTGTTCTGTTACATATTTAACCCTTTTTTTGTTTTGTTTTTTTTGTGTTATTTGGTATATTAATGTACTTGTGCAATCACTTACTTATGAATAATGTGAGTTTTATTGGTGGTTCTTTCCCACAATAGTATATTAACGGGTTGAACCACCGCTGCACAACGCTCGTTGATTTTAATTTGAATAGTTTCATTTTTTTACTTGCCCCTCATGATCCAACACTTACCTCATCCAGCCTATCTAATTTAGATAGCACAACGTACCTACCACTAGACGGCCACTTCGTTTGATCAGATTGGAGGTTTGCGACTGATTAAATATCCGACTTGTAAATAAATTAAATAAAATAAATGTTTTAATTATTGCCCGGAAAGTCAAAGTAAGGCAGACAATTAATTTGAGTAATAGTGACATTATTGTCAGTCAAGTCAGTATAAATCGCTTAGCGATTGTTTTGTTCTTGAATTTGCATTCTTGCAAATAAGTTCAAATTACGCTTTTTAAGGTGGGGTACCTGGGGGGCGCTACAAACAAAACATGGGAAAGAAAAAGACAACGGGAGAGCAGAAAAAAGGAAAGAAACGAACGTTTTCGTGAAGTTCAGAAAATACGGATGACACTGTGGAATATGCAGAAGACAGCCGTATACGCGAAGAAGATATTGACAATGAGTGTCTTCGGTGTGGAGAAAGTTATGAACTAACAAAAAGAAAGGATGAGTGGTTACAACGTCTCTTGTGCAAGGGCTGGTCCCATAAAAACTGCACTTCTTTCCAGAATATGTGCCAATAATGTGGTAAAAGAAGTAAAAGAAGAGAAGCTAATACGAAACAATACTAAAATTTGTTAATATTTATATTTTCTACAAAGACAATCTAACCCATAAAAGAATGTCCGACTCTCCCAGACTACAAGAATAGATGGCTAATGATTTGTATTTGTTATGATTCCTAAAACCATTTGGTATTTTGATATTCGAAGTTAATAAAGTTGTTGGCCTCCTTTTTCAACAAGATGGAGCGCCGCCACACCACTTTACCTGTTCGCTCTTATTTGGATGAAGTTTTTCCAAATCGTTGGATAAGTAGAAAAGTGACAATTGAGTGACCAGCCAGATTACCAGATTTAAATCCTCTAGATTACTTCTTGAATATTTAACCCTTGACTAGGCGCATAATTTAAGTGACATAAGCAGGCGCATGGGGTCTGAAAGGATCCCATAATTTAAAAGGTGAATAACCATTAGGCAAACATAAATTACAGATACTGATCCTGTGCTGAACGCATACAATATTTTTGCACAAAAAACACTGTTCTTTACATTTTTTGTCTTTATTTCGTGGACTCCTGGTTCGTCGTGCAACATTGTTTGTGTTAATACCTTCCTTTGTGTTGTTATAATACTTAACAATTTCGGTTTTTTGCTGTTGTCTAAATTATTTGTATCTGTATGCATAGTGGATAGTAGCAACACAGCCTTATTCTGTTTGGTACATAGGACAACAGAGTCATGTCTCTTTTGAATCCATACAAAACACTCCCGTCCCGTAGGATCGACGGCCGCGACGCGCAACTCCGTTCCTTCCGATCCAATCCTGACCACACCCATCCTTAATCCCACTTATCTTTCCCTATTTGGCTGGAATTCTGTTGGAATCTCTTTCGTATTTTTTCTAAGAGTCCCTACAAGTGTTAATTATTAATTTTGAGCAATCCAAGTGCTAGAGGTATGCTGGTGTACCAGTTGTCGGTAGTAATATTTCTCCCACTTCCAAAAATGTGCTCCACAAGTAATTTAAAGGTTGAAAAGTGAATGATTCTACTGGTTTACTTCAAACGGTCAGTAATAACAAAAAAAGGGGACAGTAATGAGATGAAGCGGTCAGTAATGGACCACTTTCCAACTTGTGGGGGAGCTACTATCGATTTAAACTATCAATGTCAAATTGACAACTTGCCAATTTTAATAAAGGGTCAAGAGTATGCAACCATTTTTTCTCACCTGCGTAAATGGTGAGTGAACGCAATAGGTGGAAACAAACGAGGCGTTTTCTTTAATAAGTGAATTATTGATAACAAGTAACGACAAAACCAATACAAAAATAGTAAGCATAACATTTATGGCTTCTCATTAAAGTAAAAATTAAAAGTCGCATTGTCACGACCTTCAATATTAAACGAGAAGCCGTGATGGATGTGTTCCAAATTTTTTAATTTGAACTGTATAATGTTGCTTGTTCTTTAATTGTGAATAAATTCGTATACAAACCTCGGCAAAGTACCATTCCCCTGTCTCGAGAACTAGTTGACCACGAGGCTTCGCTTCTCGTTGAACTACACTTCTCTCGACAGGAATGGAACACTTTCCGCCTTGGTATGTAATATACTATTGTCGTCGACGGGCATTAGAATGCTTTGGTTATTAATGACAAAATCGTTAATAGTTTGTAACTTTATGGCATGCGTGCTGTAATGTTATGCCATAACGTAATACAAACAATGAAATTGAACAAATTATTTATTTATATTAATACTACTGTTAGAATATGATCTGTAATTAATGTAATATTAATAATATATATTATATAATATTATACTATTCTATGCGTCTGCAACCGCTCAACACAATTGCAACTACCTAAAATGTAATCATATTTATTAAGAATAATCTTAAAAGTAGTTTTTCGACTAATAAAATAAATACAAAGAATGATTACCTTTAATAAATGATGTAATGAACTTACCTGATCAAGGAAATACGCAAGCAAAACCTTCTTTGTAATAGTTTCCGTATTATTCTTGCGCATGCACTCAATAAATCTGTCGAACTCTTTCTTATAAACGATTTCGGACTTTTTAGGTATAAGACTCAACTCAGCTTCTTCTACTTTTTTAAGGATTTCTTCATCCACGTCTGGATTAATTTTTGCAAAATTTTTTTATTTACAAAAAATAAATGACACTTATAATGCAAAACTATAATAAGACCGTTCATGAAGTCCTGTGAAATGACATTTTTCTTTGTAACGATCTGAAATTATTCTTTCATTTAAATTGTGTCTCAAAGTGGTTATTCGACGACAGAATAGCATATGACATTAGTTTATAATGCGTGATAATGGAAACTCCTGCCATAATGACTTGCATTATAAACTAATTTCATAACATACTATTCAATACATAAATTTAAACCCCATTGAAGCGAATAAAAAGGATGTAGGTAATGGTTCACGACAATCTATCACGTGACAACTCATCACGTGTATGTCATCCCGGTGACAGTTCATCACTGGGACATTTCATCACTCTGACAATTCATCACATACCATACAATTTCAACATTTTTACAATTCCTATGGGATTGGGGATCTTAGCGAAACTTATCTGAATCTAAATATTGGTAAAGTGCAAATCAATATAAATGAGTATTATTTAATAATAATATTTATTAATTTTTTTTATTAAATATGTATATTATATTTTCATATACACAACTAGGAGCATTGGGTCCTAAAAGTAATATTCTAACATACGAAACTAGGCGCATGGGGTCATCTGTAACAATTTAGAAGGAATATGTTAAATAAAAGTAAAACCTGATGGAATGTTATTAAAGTAACTTTATGAGATTGTGAGGTTAAAGAAAAATAGAAAAGTTTTTTTAGAAAGTATGGGGTCATATCTGTCCGAAGCCACTAACCGAGGGTAAAAGAATAACGTGTGCGCGACGCAACCAACCAGTTTAGAAGATTTAAAATCACGAATTCGCCAAGAAATTAGAAACATTACCGCAGATGTCATCGACAACGTTCAAAAATCATTTGTTATTCGCCTTGGCTATTGTCAGATTGTTAATGGTGATCAATTCGAACATTTAATTTAAATTAGTAGAATCATTCTGCAACTAAATTACGCCTAACACCAAAAAATTGTCTGTGTTTCAATATATTCTTTATTAAAAAGATTATTTGAATAAGTATTTCTTATTAGAAATGATACATTTTATTCATTTAGGTATGATTTTTTCTTAAAAATGACCACATCTTCTAAACTACCCATACATACGAAATCAAACATAATCAAACCTTACATTGAAAGAATGGCCGAAGTGAGCTGAATCCAAATTTGAAATAACATACAGGGTGTCCCATATTTAACAAATCTATGTTTGGTTTACCCTGTATAAATGAAACACCCTATACTATACTACTATACCTCAACATTTTGTTCTCTTATTCCATCAAATAAGGGCGGTATTGCCCGCGGACGTAAGTTTGGGACACCCTGTATTAAAATCATTCATACGTACCTTGTCGTACGTAAAAAGATAAAATAAATAAAAATCGACGGATTCCAGCATTTTCTTCCTAAACTCCCATACGAAGTTTAATTGAATTTATCCGCTACTTTACGAACGCACTAGTATACAATACACAGTCAGGTTACAAATAATTGTACATAAATATAAATATAACGAACAATGCACTTACACATGACTAGCTTAATTGCGTGTCAGGTACAAATAGTCTCGTTTATAAACCTTTTATACTTGTTCGCACTAAATAAAAAACGTCCACATCATTGATATGCTCATTATGGCCGTGCAACATAGAGTACATTGATGACATTTTGGGAAGGTTTGTCCTAGGTGTTTTGACGATTAATGTGTAGTTGATGCGAAAATTCTTATTTACGACTTTAAAGATATATATATATATATATATATATATATATATATATATATATATATATATATATATATATATATATATATATATATATACATATAAATTTATCAGCACATTTTCTACGATTAAGTAATGATGAGTAATTAATTATATTTGCCGTCAAAAGAGAAATAAGATGCAAATTCAGACAATTTTGTTCTTTTAAATAAAACAATAGTTTCAAAAATTTACATTGAACTTGTTCAAACATTACCTCACGTTTTTAGTAATATGGTGGCCAAATAATAACACAATACTCTAATTTACTGCGTACTAATGATTTAAACAGGGTTTCAAATGGTACCGTCGCTCGTCTTGAGATTCTTACAATTTCTGTACATAAACCCCAATCTTTTTATGCAATCAAGATAGCTATGTTTAATACGTTAATTGTTAATATTAATTTTATTATTATTACAATCTACAATCTTATTTACCCGTAGGGTGTTAAGATAAAACATTTCAGTATACAGGGCGTTCAGATGAAAGGAACGAATTCGTTTACAATTCAGTTAATTATTTTGTAGAAAAACGCTCGGACACGCCGATTAGTATTTTTAGTTGCGAATTTTTCACATAATAAAATTGTATACAGGGTGTCCCAAGAAGAAGATATGCAGTCATCATTGATTTTTTTAATGGAACATCAATGATGACTGCATATCTTCTTCTTGAGACACCCTGTACACAACTTTATTATGTCAAAGGTACTGTATCTGGGAAACTATAAATCGTAGAGGCTTGCGGAAAAAAAAGTTATGACTAACACCGCCAATACAAAAACCTGAAAAATATTTTCATGTTTCTGAAATGGCCGCTAGGGGGCGTAACTGCAATCTTGAATCTAAAAAAGTGATGTTTCTGTGAATTCTGCTATATTAACCTAATAAAAAAATAACTGATCTTTGAAGTCGAGGATAATCTGAACTTTTTTTGTTTTTTTGATGGATCTATAAAAATAAAGTGGTGGGGGGGTATTCAAAGGTTTCTTTAAATCACCCCCCGTATCTTCTAAGCGGCTAATCCGATTTTAACAATCTTGGGCGCGTTGAAAAGAGCTTTTCTTGGGCTACAAATGTTAATATAATTGAAGTTTTGTTATTCTCACATGTCGTCGCTAGAGGGCTTTGTTCGACATTCCGACAGAAACGGTTAATTTTCGCAAAAAAATTAAATGCGTTGGTATAACTTTTTTTCATGAACAAGTAGCTAAATGATGCCTAAACAAGCTTGCGAAAACTGCATCTCGATATCTTGTTCCTAACCTAAAATATCGGCCAAAGAAAGCTTTATACAAAAATCCCTTAAATTTTTTTTTTAACTATATTTTTCTAGAATTGTTTCTGTTTTGTAAGTTGTGGCCCTAAAAAGAACCCACTTAAAGGAGGAAGGTTTTTTATGCCCCCGTAAATGCTCGAAATGCTGACCATCACGCTCTATGCCTTGCTGAAGCCTCTCATGACTAGACAAAACTGCAGCTTCAATTTCGGCTCTCGGTATATTACATATTGCATTACGAATCCGGTTTTTCATATCTTCTGTAGTAGTAGGTTGAGTCCGAAACACGATGACTTTTAAGTGTCCCAGTAAATAAAAATCGAGGCAAGTTAAGTCTGGCGATCGCGGAGGCCATGGAAACAGAATTCCTCTTCCAATCCACCGCTGTTGAAATACTGCATTAATATGCTCTCGCTAGCATAACGTGCTGGGCAACCATCCAACTGCAAAAACAATGTTTGCCTTGTTTCCACAGGCACATCTTCCAACAACAACGGTAATTGATTGGCCAAAAAGTCAACAAATACATTGCCATTTAGGGGTTGCTCGAAAAAATATGGCCCAATAATTCTGCCTCCCAGTATGCCACACCATACATTTCAACTCCAACGTCCTTGGCGCTGAACTTCACGCAACCAATGGGAATTTTCTGCAGACCAATAATGCATATTGCGCAGATTGACTCTTCCGTCACTACTGAAGGTGGCTTCATCGGTCCAAAGAATTTAAAATAAAAATTCTCTATTTTCGCGTATCATGCCTAACATCCAATGGCAATAGTCTAACCTTCGATCAAAATCTTCCTCTTTCAAGGCCTGATGCAAAATGACATGATATGGGTGTATTCTTAAACTAATTAAAAAAAGTTTAAACGAATACCTATATATTTTGATGGCCATTAGAACTTACCTATGGTCCTTCAAAATATTTTGAACCGTTGTCCGTGATATGCCCAACTCAGTGGATAATGGTCTTGTGCTAACATGAGGATTTCCTTCAATATTTAATATTTTCTTGTGTTCTTCGAATTCTTTGCCGTTGAAACGTAGGCTGAAAACTACCATTGGCTCGTAAGCTCGCCACTAATCGGGGAAAAACTCTTACATCGCAAGGACGCCGATTTGGATATCGAGCCCCGTGAACTCCTTTAGCTACTGCGGCATTCTGAAGACATTCAAAATAAACCGCAAGCATATCAATAGCTTCATTATTCGTAAAACGCATTTTGAAAGCGCAAAAATTGCTCAAAGTAACGTGAAAGTATTGACAACTATTGACAATTTGAGGATTATGTATGTTTTGTTTAGGTATCTGTTTCCATTGCCTGCTTCTATTAATTGTATTTTTCGTATATATCCATAGTGAATATGCATTTAAATAAACAAAAAATAAGCCTTTCGTATAACTTTTAGCATTGCTTACTTGCCCGTAGTAATTTCAAAAAGGGTGATTTTATTCTGGTGAATACATTTACAAACATTTAAAATCGCAATTTCTAGATAACCTATTCAGAGCCGAAATTGAAGCTGCAGTTTTGTCTACCCATAAGAGGCCTCAGCAATGCACAGAGTGATGGTCAGTATTTCGAGTATATACGGACGCATTAAAAACCTTCCTCGTTTAAATCGGTCCTTTTTAGGTCCACAACTTACATAATAAAAACAATTCCAGAAAAATATAGTTAAAAGAAAAAAATTTAAGGGATTTTCGTGTCAAGTTTTCTTTGGCCGATATTTTAGGTTAGGAACAAGATATCGAGATGCAGTTTTCGCGAGCTTGTTTAGGCATCATTTAGCTACTTGTTCATTAAAAAAAGTCATACCAATGCATTTAATGTTTTTGCGAAAATTAACCGTTTCTGTCGGAATGTCGAGCAAAGCCCTCTAGCGACGACATGTAGAACTAAAAAAAGTTCAATTATTTTAGCATTTATAGCCCAGGAAAAGCTCTTTTCAACGCGCCCAAGTTTGTTAAAATCAGATTAGCCGTTTTGAAGATACGGGGGGTGATTTAAGAAAACCTTAGAATGTCAAAAAGTGTCAAACAGAAAAAGTTCAGATTATCCTCGATTTCAAAGATCAATTATTTATTTATTAGGTTAATACAGCAGAATTCACAAAAACATCACATTTTTAGATTCAAGATTACAGTTACGCCCCCTAGCGGCCATTTCAGAAACTTGAAAATATTTTCCAGGTTTTTGTATTGGCCGTTTAGTAACTTTTTTTGCGCAAGCCTCTACGATGGATAGTTTCCCAGATACAGTACCTCGCATTCTTAGTTGGCCACCCTGTACATATAGTCTCTCATTTGTTTCTTGCCATACTTATTGCCTAATTCCATGTTACTCCTCTTTTCTTTAAGTTTTTTACTATCACAGTTTCACGTTTTTCTTGGCCTTCCCCTATTTCTCTTCTTTGATGTTTTTGCTAGCCATACCTTTTTTGTGTGTCTTTCGTCCTCCATGCGTATTACATGTCCAAACCATCGTAACTGTTGTTCGATACTTTCTCTAATGGGTTGTACATACGTTTAGTTCTTGTTTTATTAGTTCATTTCATATTTTATCCGTCCTTGTAACTCCTTTTACCACCCTCAGATTCATTTCATTGGCTTGTATTTTGCTCTTTATCGCTTTATTAAGGATCCAACTCTCGCATCCATATATCAATATTGGTTTGTACACTGAATTAAACACTGCAATTTTTGCTATCTTCGTTATTCCCTTTCTTCTTATGAATGTGTTTTTTTTGTGTAATATATTCTTTTCCATCTTTATGTAGGTTGACTCCTAAATACTTGAATGTATCTCGCGACGTGATGGGCTGTAGTAGCTGATCCTGCTCAAAAATCCAACCTCTTTGTCGATTACTTTGCAGCAAATTCCTGTCTCAATGATTTTGGTAAAACTGTGCCGTCGCCAAAATCTGCCCCATACGCTATTAATCCAATCCACTTTCGTTACAAGCTCCTAGAATCAATTATCAATAAACTTGACTCAAACAAGTCGACTGGCCCTGACGGTATTCCAGCTATCGTCCTTAAAAAATGCCACCCCGAGTTAGTACCTGTATTGTCCGAACTCTTTTCGATCTCCATGTCATCTGGAGAGTTTTCCTCATCGTGGAAGTTGGCAAATCTCCAACATATTCCTAAAAAGGGCGACAAAACCTATCCCTCAAACTATCGACCAATAGCTATCACTTCCATTCTGTTTAAAATCATGGAGAAAGCCATCAACTACCAACTACTTTCTTTCCTCCAGTTCAATAAACTCTTAAACGACCACCAGTATGGGTTCAGAAGAGTCAGCCAACTTTGGAATAACACATTAAAGAGATCCGGTGAAACAGTCGTGGTAGCTTTAAATATCTCAAAGGCTTTTGACCAGGTTTGGCACATGTGCCTACTTGCCAAGCTCACTTCGTTCGGCTTATCCGATACGCTCATCAATTGGATATTCAACTTTCTTGAACAAACACGTATACGCGTTGCCGTCGATGGCTTCTATTCGAAAGAAACTACTATTAACACGGGAGTACCCCAAGGATCAGTGATAGCTCCCACACTTTTCCTGCTATACATAAATGACCTCAGTTCCTCAACAACTAACCCGATCCATTGCTTTGCAGACGACAGCACTTTACATTGTAGTTCTTCTCAGTTTTCGAACAACAATAAGTCTAGTCAGGACGTTAAGGTTAAAATGGCAGCTTCAATCAACATTGGCTTAGAACATGTCCTTGAATGGGGAAGGAATAATCTACTCACGTTCAACGCCGACGAAACGCAGTGTTGCCTTGTATCCGCCAAGAAAGACCGATCATGCCCTGTTGTAAATATGAATGGCTTAGAACTCAAGTTTTCAAACTCTATTTCTATGTTTGGGATGTCCATATTATCGCACCTTTCATGGGTTGACCACCTTTTGTCAGCCAGCAAAACAGCTGCCCGTAAACTGGGCTTTCTATACAGATCCAAACCGTACTTCACATCGCAACAACTCCTTTTACTGTATAAGGCTTAAATTCGACCTCATCTGGAATACAATTCCCACCTCTGGGTCAGTGCTCCTCAATACGTCCTTGATATGGTAAAGCGCATCCAAAAAAGAGCTATAAGGCTTATAAATTACCCGTCTCTGACTTCTGACCTAAAGCCTCTTGAGCATAGAAGAATGGTTTTGGTTCTTTCCTCGTTCTATCCCTATTACCATAACAAGTGTGCTTCCGAAATGCACTCCTTAATACCTTTGAAGGCCATCTTCGCTAGGAACACTCGGTTTGCCCATCATTCACACCATAATTACGCACTCAAAATTCCATCGTGTCGCACTAAACGGGCTCAATCTACATATTTCCATACGGCGACCAAATTGTGGAATGCACTACCCAGTTCCTGTTTTCCTCCAAACTTAGACTTAAGTCAATTTAAGGTAGCCATTCATAAACATGTTTCGGCAGCCTAACAATATCCCTAAACCCTCCCAGTGTTTCTGAGTGGTTTAGCACGTTAGGCAAATCTTAGCCTGTTCGGGAAGACTATAAGTAAAAAAAATTTTTGCATGTTTCTGTATCCTACTTGTAGTTTCTTTAATTTCTTTTAATACGTCATCAAGTGTTATATTAAAAAGTATTGGACTGAGTACACCTCCTTGCCTTAACCGTTTTTTAGTTAGGAACTCTTCTGGTGTCATGTTCTCCGTCTCACATAATTTCTAGTTTTCTGGTAGATAGGTTTCTATCGTTTTTCTCAGTTTCTCACTTACTTCTCTTTTCCTAAGGCGACTCCATACTTCATCTCTCAGTATGCTATCAAAGGCTTTTTTAAGTTTATAAATGCTACATATATGTTCCGGTTTCTGACGTTTTCTATCAATTGCTTTATTGTGGATAAGTGGTCTTGTACACCTCTACCTTCCCAAATCCACTCTGTGGCTCTTCTGCCTGTTGTTCCACTGTTATTTGTAATCTTTTTTCTAGTATTCTTTCATAAATGTGAAGCATTAAGCTGAGCAGAATGATTCCTCTATAGTTATTACACTCTGTGCTATCTCCATTTTGATATGTGGGTACCTCCCAGTCCTTTGCTATTTCTTGTTCCTTCCAGATCTTTTTAAATAACTTTCCTATCAATTCTATCTCGGTTTTATCCATATTTATTATCATTTCCGATGTTATTCCATCATGTCCTGCCGCCTTGCCTCGTTTCAACATTTTAATGGCTTCTATTATTCCCTCCTTCTTTATGTCTTCATTGTTTTCTTTCTCAGTGTTTAGCATGATTTCCTCAATATCTTCTGACACTTCGGTCGTGACTAACTGATCAGTGTTTAGCATTTCTTCAAAGAACTCTTTTCATCTCTTCATTATATCCTGCCCTTCTTCTAGGATTTTTCCACTGATTTTATGTATCTATTTTTTTTTCCTTTCCTTTCTGTAGAATAGCTACATCCCGTTCCATTTTTTCTCCTGACTCCTGCCATGCTTTTTGCTTTGCTTCTTTCACCATCTCGTTGACTTTTAATCTTTGTTCCTTATACTAATTTTCGTTGCTGTTTTCGTTGAGGCATTTTTCCTATTTTTCTTTCTTAACTCTTACTTCCCTTTTAATTTTCTCGTTCCACCATCTTGTTTGTTTTCTGGTTTTGTCTGTTCTGGTCACCCGCATGTTTCCTTTGCGATGTTTATTATCGAATCTTTGATTGTTCTCCACACTGCTCCTATCATACGGTTTAATCTCTCTCTAATTTTCTTTATTTCTGTTTCTATTTCCTTTATATATATACAGAGTGAATCGCGACCTACTCCACGGCGAAGCGGCATGTGATCGTTAATTTCTAATACAGTGATATTATATAAGTCAATATGAGCAACATTTTAAAAATAGTTTTAATTATACATGGTGCTCCAAAAAAGTGGCATATCAAAGTTATGTTTTTTTAAATGACACACCCCGTATATTATTGCATTTTCGAACTTGACATAAAAAATAAGTAGCACTTTCATAAGGGTTCCCTATACCTGCATACAGAGTAATAAAATACTTATCTTTTTTGAGATTTTTTAATGGTGCACTTTAAATTATACAATCTAAACGTTTCGATAACACTTACGGTTATCTTCGTCAGTAGTAATGTTTGTTAAAAATTGTTAAAGATGTAGTAAATAATTTTGTCAAATTTGAAAAATTCAAACATAAACATAAGCCTGCTATTAATATAACAGTTTGAGAAACGTATAAGCCAACTATAAAATTGTAGTAAAGAATAACTAGGTCATTAAAATTAAATATTGTTAAACTGCCTCAAAGATGACAAACCAGAACACTCTCTACGACGAAAGCTAACAATGAAATTTGCCAGCCAAAAAACACATTTAACAAAATTTAATCGAGTTATGATGTAAGTGTAAAGTTGTGAAAAACTTCAATTTTAAAATGATAGAAGCATTCACAAATCCAAACATTACATCAAATAAAATAACCCAGTTAAATCTAACAAAGAGATATCTTTATCAATAATTGGAAGTGTTATTAACAATGAAAAGCACAATGCAGAACGTTCTCTGTAATTTTTAATTTCAATTTAATTTCAACTACTTATGTTGAATTATAGTGCTGTGGAAATTTAACATATAATTGGTAAAGCATTTGCTTCAAGGTCTAGGAAAAACAAAGCAAAAAACCTAGAAATACCAAAAGTTGAAAACAAATTAAAATCAAGGCGTATCATTATGCTCTTTTTTAATTATAAGATGCCAAAACCTATTTAAACGGAGATTTTCTTCTTGTCTATTAAAATTATTCGGGTGTTTATATATTTCAATAGCTTCACGTTGCAACCGAACATAATAATGGGTTTGTCTTGACAATATTTTCATATTGTCAAATTGAATGTCATGATTTAGATTATTCAGGGCATGGTCAGCCACAGCAGACCTCTCTGGTTGACCCAATCTACAAAATCTCATATGTTCTTTGCGTCTTGTATCAAAGCTACGTTTTGTGGTCCCGATGTATACTTTTCCACATGAACAAGATAACTTATACACTCCGGAAGATGATAAAGGGTTTGACACATCTTTAGGTGATCTTAAATGTTCTTTAATTTTTCTTGTAGGTTTAAAAATAGTCCTAATGCCATATTTGATTAGGATTTTTTCAATTCTATTTGTAACATTAGCTATAAAAGGAAGAAAAGCAGTACCAACATATCACCTTGCAAAACATCTTACATTGTTATTACAACCTCATATAGGAAAAACACCCCATTACATTAAAAATTCTGCCGACTTTGTTGAAAAAATGCATAGTTTCAAAATTGAAGAGGGTGATATAATGGTTAGTTTTGATGTTATTTCACTTTTAAAAAAGTACCTCTAAAAGAAACTATTGAATACATAGATCATCTTTTTCCAAAGGACATAACCATTCTTTTTCAGCACTGTCTTACTACAACTTATTTTCAGTGGAATAGTAAATTTTATGAACAGATTGAAGGTGTAGCAATGGGTAGTCCCCTTAGTCCTGTTATAGCTAATTTTATATGGAAAAATTTGAAACATTAACGTTACAAAATACACCTAAAACACCTTCAGTTTGGTATAGATATGTAGATGACACATTTGCTATTTGGAGACATGGAGAAGAGGCACTGCATGAGTTTTTGGTTTTTATAAATGGTATACATCCTAGTATTCAGTTTACCATGGAAAAAGAAACTAATGGAAGTTTACCATTTCTTGACATATTAATATCTAAAAATAATAATTCACTATCTTTTAAGGTTTACAGAAAGCCGACACACACTGATAGATACCTTCATAAATTATCCAACCACCATCCACGTCAAAAAATTAGTGTAATTAAATCTTTAGTAGATCGAGCAAAACGAATTTGTGACCCTGAATTTTTGAATGATGAATAAAAATATTTAAGAAAATCCTTACAAGATAATGGATATTCACTTACAGATATTAATAATGTTATTACACCTTCTAGGCGTAACCTTAAAGAAAAACCAGTTCTTAATGTTGGTACTGCTTTTCTTCCTTTTATAGCTAATGTTACAAATAGAATTGAAAGAAAAATTAAAGAACATTTAAGATCACCTAAAGATGTGTCAAACCCTTTATCATCTTCCGGAGTGTATAAGTTATCTTGTTCATGTGGAAAAGTATACATCGGGACCACAAAACGTAGCTTTGATACAAGACGCAAAGAACATATGAGATTTTGTAGATTAGGTCAACCAGAGAGGTCTGGTGTGGCTGACCATGCCCTGAATAATCTAAATCATGACATTCAATTTGACAATATGAAAATATTGTCAAGACAAACCCATTATTATGTTCGTTTGCAACGTGAAGCTATTGAAATATATAAACACCCGAATAATTTTAATAGACAAGAAGAAAATCTCCGTTTAAATAGGTTTTGGCATCTTATAATTAAAAAAGAGCATAATGATACGCCTTGATTTTAATTTGTTTTCAACTTTTGGTATTTCTAGGTTTTTTGCTGTGTTTTTCCTAGACCTTGAAGCAAATGCTTTACCAATTATATGTTAAATTTCCACAACACTATAATTTAACATAAGTAGTTGAAATTAAATTGAAATTAAAAATTACAAAGAACGTTCTGCATTATGCTTTTCATTGTTAATAACACTTCCAATTATTGATAAAGATATCTCTTTGTTAGATTTAACTGGGTTATTTTTTGATGTAATGTTTGGATTTGTGAATGCTTCTATCATTTTAAAATTGAAGTTTTTCACAACTTTACACTTACATCATAACTCGATTAAATTTTGTTAAATGTGTTTTTTGGCTGGCAAATTTCATTGTTAGCTTTCGTCGTAGAGAGTGTTCTGGTTTGTCATCTTTGAGGCAGTTTAACAATATTTAATTTTAATGACCTAGTTATTCTTTACTACAATTTTATAGTTGGCTTATACGTTTCTCAAACTGTTATATTAATAGCAGGCTTATGTTTATGTTTGAATTTTTCAAATTTGACAAAATTGTTTACTACATCTTTAACAATTTTTAACAAACATTACTACTGACGAAGATAACTGTAAGTGTTATCGAAACGTTTAGATTGTATAATTTAAAGTACACCATTAAAAAATCCCAAAAAAGATAAGTATTTTATTATGAGTGTTAATGGTGAAAGTTTACATTTTCATACTGCATACAGAGTGTTTCAAGTTACATCAATTTTTCTGAAAATGAAGGGTTTTAGGAGAAATTAAAGCTCCTAAGAAAATTAACTCCAACAAATTTACTCTTAGGTTTAAGTAAAATACTGTTCCCTTAGTCTATTTATTGACTGAATAGTAAACAACTCCTTACAGGGTGTTCATTTTTTCACTTAAATTATTAGAACATTCATACTGAAATATTCGATTTATTTTAAATGGAACACCCTGTATTTTATACGCTTATCGTTTAGCTTACTTAATTACCATTCAACTTCTATAAGGGTTTTCTATATATTTAATAATTTTTAGAATTTGTCTGTACCTGTATCATTTGTAGATTGAAAGATCCTCCCAAAATGCCTACTCTTAATGATTTTTGACTAATGTAACACATTTTGAAATTCAAATCATGGTAACTTTAACTTAATAAAGTTATTTCTACACTAAGTAGATTAAATTAAAAATCGCAATAGGTTTTTATACACTTATCTTTACTCTCGATAACCGTAACAACAAATTGTCACGTTTCAAAGTTCTGACGATGCTTAGCTCGTCCAAGCGAAACCGATCAGTTTCAATTTTAAAAAATAAAGTGAAACTTTAACAAATCTATTGCGATTTTTAGTTTAATCTACATAATGCAACAGTTTCACAGAGTAAGGATAGAAAACATGTACACAATGGAAACTAAAATTTTATTTATGTGGTGTGATAATTTGCTCAAAAAATTTAAAAAAATGACAATAAATGTTCGATATGATATCTATCTTCATGAATACACGGTGTTATTCTTTTTTACAACGAACATCTTACGTTTTGCAACGTATTAGGGGTGACCATCTCAAGAGCATTTCTGATTCTTTTTTCCATATCATCTGCAGTGGTGAGAGGTGTGCTGTAAACTAATTTTTTGATATAGCCCAAAAAGAAGAAATCAATGGATGTCAGTTCAAGAGATCTAGGTGGCCAGATAATTGGTCCACCTCTCCCAATCCACTTATCAGGAAACTTCCTGTTTAAATATTCTCTAACAGCACGTGAGAAATGTGCAGGTGCTCCATCTAATTGCAACTACATATTTGCTCAAATATATAAAGGAATACTTTCTAAAAGTTCCCAAAAGGCTTTCTTTAAAAATCTATGGAATTTTTGACCATTTAAATTGCCATCGAAAAAATACGGGCCAATAACATGATTGCCAGCAATTCCACCATACACATTAACACTCCGTCGATTTTGACGATCCACAGTATTACACAAATGTTAGTTTTTGGTTTGTAACAAGCTTCATTTTTAGTTGTTTTGGGTAAGCTGAGGCTATTTTTCTGAGTACACTCTTGAAGGAAGTAAACAATTTTCATAGCATTCACAAATGGTTAAAATCATATCAATTCTTTCCTATTGTGAATAAACCATTATTAAATTGAAAATATTTCAGCAGACTCGGAAAAAAATAACAATACACACTGACAAAAGTCACGCCCAATGTCAGAATTTTAACATTAACAAATGCGTAACCGGCAATTCCACAGCACACTACAAAACTTACAAGGTTGGTCACATTAACATTATTTATTAACATATAAATTACTAATATCTGAAATCTATCATGTACACATAAGATGGATACCGAGCTTTCTACTTATTGGTAAAGAAAAATACTACTACATTAGCAAAATGGCATTAAGTAGGCATTTTGGGAAGATATTTCAATCTAAAAATGATACAGGAACAGACAAATTCCAAAAATTATTAAATAAATTGAAAATTTGTAGGTTTAGGCATAGGAAACCCTTATAGAAGTTGAAAGGTAATTAAGGAAGCTAAACCATAAGCACATAAAATACAGAGAGTTCGATTTAAAATAATCCGAATTCTAGTAATTTAACTGAAAAAAATGAACCCCCGTAAAGAGGTGTTTACTATTAAGTCAATAAATAGACTAAGGGAACAGTATTTTACTTAAACCTAAGAGTAAATTTGTTGGAGTTAATTTTATTAGGAGATATCTAATTTTTCCTAAAACCCTACATTTAGGGAACCCTTATGAAAGTGCTACTTATTTTTTAGTAAAATTCGAAAATGCAATAATATATAAAAAAGATAACTTTGATATGCCACATTTTGGGAGCCCCCTGTATAATTAAAACTATTTAAAATATATATATATATATATATATATATATATATATATATATATATATATATATATATATATGTTGATTTTAGGTTTCCGCGAGTGTAGTATGAAACACTGTTGTTTATCCTGGCGTTGTCTCGCGTCTGCTGGCTGGTGATGTTTCTCACTCCTGCCAGTACAAAAACGACGTTTCGGCAAAGTCTCATTTGCCATTTTCAAGTTTTCTCCTTCTCCAACTGATTTGTTCGGCTCCGTGGTACTCGAATCGAACTGAGGTCCTGCTGTCCTGTCTCCTGTTTATATTTGGTGTTGTGTACATTCACTGCTTTCACTGTTTTCCCTGCTTTCACTTTCCCTTCTTTCTCTTTCTCGGTGTTGGATGGTGCTGCTGTGCATGATGTTGGTATGGAAGGTTCTGGTTCGGGTGATCGTTTCCTTGTGTTATCTTCTATGTATTAGGCAGTCTTTAGGAATCGTCTCGTGTGTTAAGGTTCTGTTCCGTTTCTCAATCTCGATCGCCTCTCGAATAGTTCTTTTTGCCGCATGAGTAATGCTGGCTATCATCCTTGTGTTTTCAAAAGCGATGTTGTGTGATGTTCTACTGGCATGTTGGGCTAACGATGATGTAGCTATACTCTTCTCGAAACCATTCTTGTGTTCCTCTCGTGGAACGTTAATCCGTCTGTTTGTTTGTCCTATGTACACCTTGTCACATGTCCCGCAGGGGATGCTGTAGACTCCTTGGTCCTCCAAGTCGATTTTAGTTTTAGGTGTTGGGAGCACTGATAATATTTTTCTGTCCGTGTTGAACGTTGTCTTTATGTTGTGTTTGCTGAGGATTTTTGCAATCTTGTCTGTCGTTCCCTTTACATAAGGAAGTGTGACCTTGGCTGTTGGTGGTTCCTCCTCTTCTGTGGGTTTCGTATTTCTTGGTCTTAACGCGTTCCGGATGTTTCTCATTGTGAATCCATTTTGTAGTAGAGCTGTTGTGAGAGTTGCCATCTCCTCTTTCTTGTGAGTGGAATCCGTGAGTCTTATTGATCTCGTTGCCAGTGTCTTTACAACCGACTGCAACTGCGAAGGATGATAGTGTGAGTGGGCGTTGAGATATCTACTGGTGTGCGTCGATTTTCTGTATACTGTGTGGCCGAGGTACCCATTCTTCTTCTTGTAGATCAGTACGCCCAAGAATGGTAGCTACTTGTCCTCCTCCACTTCCGTGGTGAATTTGATCTTATTGTGGGCGTTGTTTATGTGTTCTAAGAACTTATCGAGCTGTTCTCTTCCGTGCGGCCATATGACGAAGGTGTCATCAACGTATCTTAACCATAGTTTCGGTTTGAGGCTGGCGGTTTTTAGAATCTCCATTCCCAACTCCTGTATATATATATGTTCTAAAAAATATATATTGGATTACTCAGTGGCTCAGCGGTAAAGGTGTCAGGTACCAAATTCGAATCTGAGAGTAGTCAAGTGTTTGAGAAAAAATCCGACTCAAGTGCGGAAAAACAGTCCTTCGCAGGACAGCCTGATGACGGAAGCAGAGGCCGCTTCCGAAACGTCGCGTAAAAAAGCAAACAAAACTGTGAAAATAGGCCGACTAACCCAATTAACATATAAACCACAGTTACAGAAACACTTACGATACAGAATTAGACCAATCTCAATCAAATCAATCAAGAAGCTGAGCTAACAATTGTTCATAACCTTCAGATAACGATTCTCCCACTGTATATACCTAACTCTTACAAGCGACCGCTTACGTTGTAGATAAGGCTAACAGACAGTCAGAGCTGTAACTCTCCATAAACATGAGGGCACAGGCGTGGGAAGACAGTCGATCATCCGCAAAACAATCTCAATCAAGACAATCTCAATCAATTCAATCGATCAAATCATAACTTACAGCTTACAAAACCAACTTACAATTCAAAAGTACTGGCGTGGTTTAACTTACAGCTTTCTGAAACCAACTTTCATTTCAGAAAATAGCAAATTGATTTAAGTTACAACTTGCAAAACCAACTTTCAATTCAAAAATACCTGTTTGGTTTAACTTACAGCTTGCAAAAGCCAACCCTTAATTCAAAAATACTGGTTTGGTTTAACTTATAGCTTACAAAAACCAACTTTCGATTCAAAAATTCTGGTTTGGTTTAACTAACAAATTACAAAAACCAACTTTCAATAATAAAATACTGGTTTGATTTAATTTACAGTTTGCAACACCAATCATTTCAATAATACTGATTTGGTTTAACTTACAGCTTGCAAAAAATTAACTTTCAATTCTAAAATACTGATTTGACTTAAGTTACCGCTTCAAAAAACCAACTTTCAATTCAAGAATATCGGTTTGGCTTACACACACATACACACACACGCACGCCGGCTCGCACGCGCATACAAACTCGCGCGCACGTACCACACACACACACACACACACACACACACACACACACACACACACACACACACACATGCTCCTGTACATGTCCTATGAGATAGCGTTCGACATTGCTGTCAATATACGAACATCACATTAGCGTGTAACACTATTGCCGCGCTTTGAATACAATGATAAAAAACGTTTTACAGTTAAATTAGTAAACATGCCTATACAATAACAAATATAACCAAACTCGAGATCAGACCACTATATTATTTTACATACAAAGACTGTCTTATCGAAAGAATTTCTGGCAAAAAGGGTCCTGGAACCTTGAACACACTAAATCTTTATTGAACATGGATAAATGCGTGGTGACACATAAACAAGCTGACTTTCATTTCGAATTTTGATAATACACATTTGATTTGAAACTAACACCGATTTCACCTCATAAGGCAACTATAGAACTCTGTTTTATTTTGCCCAACTCTCATCGTTATCATTAGACAGTCATAATTATAATAATAATAGCACTCAAATTAGCGTGTAACACTATTGTCGAGTTTT
This sequence comes from Vesta saturnalis, assembly GCA_036346205.1. Lineage (NCBI taxonomy): Eukaryota > Metazoa > Arthropoda > Insecta > Coleoptera > Lampyridae > Vesta > Vesta saturnalis. The sequence goes on from JARFJB010002323.1 coordinate 103,473, forward strand.
GCATACAGTGGCAAAAATACGTTTTACAGCTACATCAGTAAAAAGACCTATACAACATCAAATATAACCAAACTTGAAAGCAGTTCTCAATATTATTTTACATGCAAGGGCTATCTTATCCGAGATGCCTCTGTCAAAAAGGGTCCTAGATTTATAAACAATGTTGAATGCACTAAGTCGTTATTGATAATGGAAAAATGCCTGGGGACAAATAAGAAAGCTGACTTACATTTCCAATTTTGATAATACACATTTGATTTGGAACTAACACCGATATCATCTCGTAAGGCAACTATGGGACCTCATGTTTTATTTTATCCAAGGCTCATCATTGTCATTACACAACCATAAAAATAATAATAATAATTGCATAACACTGTAGATGTATGGATTAAGGTATAACAAGGGCCTGTTGATCGCATGAAGGCTACGCTATCATCATCAGCAGTCGAACTGGTCGACCGCTGATGATGATAGCGTAGCTATTGAAACGCGTTCGGTGTTTTTTTAATTTTGTGTGGTACGTGGGTGTATTTTGGTTGTTACAGATCCTGCCACAGTTCCAGCAATATCTATATGGATGATTTTCGCATAAAGTTGCAAGTAATTTTATCGCCGTTCCTAGATATCATACTCTTTAATATTTCCCTACACCGTTTTAAATTCCGCTAGAATGAAATTCCCAATTTCCAAATGAGATATTTTATCTATGTTCCAAGGCATCTTGTAAATTATTTTCAAAATTCCTTCATGTTTCATGTTCATTTTCTGGTTCTTGAGAATTTTGGTCGCTGGCACCATTTCTTAATAATTCAGATTTCATTTGTATGGTGACTTTTCTGAAGGCATGAAATGCTGGTTGTAACGTTTTCTTTTGGTTCTAACACAATTCTTTTTCTCTTTCCTCTTTTGGGTTTATTAGGATCACGATACCTACATTCTTTCAAAAGGGAAGTTAAGTTTCTGCTATAACAGAAGTGGAACTTGAGTGTTCATAACATATTTTGTCTAAAACTGTGTTTGTGTTTATAAGACACCAGCCAGTGGCATCGAAACCTGATTTTATGTTGCCTGCCTTCGTTGATGCTATTTTTTCCAAAATGCATTCTGAGAAAAAATATCCTTTCTTAGAAGACCCTTATTATTTTTTCTTTCAAGCCTTAAGTACTTTTTTCCAGGCCATTTTCACTGGGTTGAAACAGCTCACATCTAATGGCTGCAACAGGTGAGTACTGTTTGGCAGAAGAAATGTAAAAATTATATCATTATTCTAGGATTCCCAAATTACTGTTTCAGATAAATGACCTGACAAATTGTCCCCAATGATCGCCTTTTTCCCATTTTTCATTATGTCGTTCAAGAAATAATTTGAGCCAATCATCTCCAGGTTTATTTTCTGTAAACTGCTTTACCGATTTTCCTGCTCTTTCTAAATAGCTTTCGATTAAATAATTTACGTCTTCATTTCCGAATAGACGCTGTTACTGTTACCTCAACAGTGTTACCTTCTTCTTCTTCTTTAGCCGATGCTGTTGGATGACCCGCTAAATTAATATGAATTCTTCTGTATAAGGTAGAAATAGAAATATTATATTTTTCTACCCCCTTTCTGGTGTATTTCCTGCTACCAGGAACGCGTTCGTTTGTTCTCGGCATCGTTCCAAGTAAGCCCTTAAAAGACAGTATAATAAGAGGGTGATGCTAGCAGATAGTGTGCTAATGGATAACAAGGAGAATTTTTCGAACTGACAATTGGTCCCAATGGAATTCCTCCCTTGTGGATCCTTGGTGGGCCGTACAAATGCGAAGGTATACTGTAGCTAGGGGTTAGTTTAGTTTTCTGGTAATATTTATATGTTGCCAGCGTCTGGTATACCCGTTTTTCTATTGATAGTATAGGGTTTTTTGGTATTTGTGCACGCTCCCGTCAAGTAGTTGTTGGATCTTACTGTTATAAGTCTCCATATCCATTAGCACAGTTGCGTTTCTTTGGCTACTAGGGAAATCTTGATCGATTAGCCATTCTTAAGGCAAATGATCGCTGTCGTATCTAGATTTGAGTGGTTAGGTTTAGATCGCCTAGATGAATCTAGAATTGATCTAGCCTTAATTCTATACTCTTCGGATTTTTCGGTATCTATTTCGGAATATACCCCGATGTTATCGCATAGTTCAATTATTTGTCCAGAACCTTCATTTCGTTTTGGTTATTTGTCGTTAGAGATGTTTATGACAGTATTTTTGAATGATCTCCCTAGTTCCTGTTTGCTCTCACTTATGACATGGAAAAATTTAAAGTAGCTGTTCATAGGCATCTATTGGCAATTCATTATCCCTCTATCCATCCTCCTAAGTGTTCCTGAGTGCTTTAGTACGATAGGCCAAATTTAGCCTGTTCAGGTCCACAATCATAAAAAAAATTGGTGTTAATTTATTTTTTCTTCTCCTTCATCAGCTTTTCAAGTTTCTTCTGCTGAATTTCCTTGTACTTTGTCTTGGTTTATGAATACTTGCCTCTAGTAACCGTACCTATCACATCAATCTTGTTCGTTCTCTCGATTTCGAATGGTCGTTGAATTTTTGTTCTAGCATGGTGCTTTCTGAAACAGTGATGTCTAATATATTCTTTGACTAACGCTTCGCTAGCTCTCCTCGCGATTTGTGATACTCTCCGGCTGTGCATTCGTGGGTATTACGTTGTTATCACGGGCTCTGCAGAGGAACGTTAGGTGGTTCTTCTCTTGTGTTTTTGGGGTGTTACGTTACAGATTGGACCTAATGAGATAGCTGTTGAAGTGTGCCACCTTCAGAAGGCTGCAAAAGGTAGGTTCTGGTATTTTTACCAGTTCTGTACTAGTGCATTACCCTTTACTAGCGTACTTTTATCAGATTTAAAACAGAGAGGTGTCCAGAATACCATCCGATTTGACGACGAGTTAGGTGGCCCTTACGGATATTTGCCTGAGATGTCTTCTAATACTCCTTGAACCCGTTAAAAAGGTTCTATCACAATAGAGTAATGCTGGATATTAGAAGTCGTATCTACTAGGCAACGGATGGGTAGAGCTGATGATTTATAAGCAAGTAGGTTTGATGTAAGAAAATATCTAGGAAATGAGAAGTGTGGTTAGAATTAACACGGATTTTAGTGGGTTTGGAAATAATATGTGTGAAATCACTTGAAATAGCGAATGTCTGTGCACATGAACAACAGGGTTGGTGGTACATAAAAATTGTAACAAATTAGAGTTATCAACATTGTAGTCTACCAGAATTGAGATATTGCAAAACGTAAATTGAAGCAGAACAACTTTCAACCAAAGGAATTTTTACAACCTAAAGATGTAACAGTAGAATTTGAAAAATTCAGGACCAGAATGTTTGAACGAAACCATGTCGAATTTTTTATTCTCTGAAGAACACCTCTGGCAGACGATGTTGTTCTTGAGATAGGCACACTTCTTTGCATTGAAATTTAAAGTGAAGATCATGTTGTGGAAATTGCAAGTCGGATGAATCACAATAATGGTTCAAAAAGTGAGCACTGCCCATTTGGACTTCCAAATGGGGCAGAATTTTACATCAAGCTCTAGACCACACCCATCTTTTTGTTAATTTCGTCAATACGATAGGAAGATTACGATGAGTGCAAGAGAAAGAAAAGGAAAGGAAAAGATTAAGTATAAAGAAAGGATGACTGGCAAACCTTACCGAGCACAGAAAATAAAGAGCTCAAAGTAAGGAAAGCGGTACGTTTCCTGCTGGCAAGTCTCTCACTTAGTTCATTGGTTGAAACCACGCGGGCGATTTCTTTCAATACTCTCCCTTTGGTTCTATGTAAAAACCATGCTCTTTAAATGTTCATAAAACGGTATCAATTTATCACACTGTTCGACTGACTTGATGCAACCCTAAAGAACATTGTAACAACCACTAAATCACACCACGAAACTGAGTTTTCTTGTACAGCGGAGAAGAATAAAAAGCCAAGAAGCAAAATGACTGTATTTGGGGTACTTAATTAGTCTGGTAATACTGATCACGGGAGTTCCTAGTAGTGCAAAATTTTCTGGTTTGCTGAAGTCAAAAAGGATTCTGCTTACTTGCCTTCATGCTGTAGATTGTCTTTTTGGCAATATATAATTCCATTAGGATGACTTCATATATTGAACGAGCAATGTTGAAAAACAAGGATAACTTAAAACCTTATTCACGCCTTGGAAGTGTTGCAAAGAGATCTCGTTGATCACTCCATTTAGCTGTCTTAATATACCATATGGGCTGTCAGTGTTATTAACCACAGAGATATTTGGTACAGTAGACGTTATTTTTATTAGACAATGGACGGACATACCAGTGGGGCAAAACTGCTGGTTTATAGCTAAATGGGATAGATGTAAGAAGGGGTCTAAGGGCTGGAGAGTATGGTTAAAATTAATGAAATAGCGAATGTTTGTGCACCATGACCAGCAGGATTGGTGGTAGATAAAAATTGAAGCCAGTTAGCGTTATGAACTTTGAAATCTTCGAGAATTGAGATATTTCAAAACAGAAACAGGCGAAACATAATCTACTTTCAAACTAAAGTAATAAAAAAGGGTTTATCAATTACTGTCATTGGGAAACATATAGCTGCAACAGTATAATTTCACAAATTTAGGACCATGTCTTGAGATAAGCACATACTGCTTCGTATTGAAAGATGAAGAATGGGATGGTAATGGAGTAAGTATAAGGAAATGGTGACTGGCAAACCTTACCGTGCTCTGACGAGGGGTATACATGCCACCATCTTCGTCGATTCGCTGGAAATCCTCGAGCGTTATGGTTTCAATGCTGTCCCTTTGGTTCTGTGTAACAATCATAGTCTTCAAATGTTCATAAAAGAGTACCAATTTATCGCACTGTTCGACTGACTTGGATGACCCCTAAAGAACTCTGCAACAACCACCAAATTGGTCTGTGAAACTCAGTTTTCTTGTTCAGCGGAGACAAATAAAAGATAAAAATAAGCTATTTTAGGTACTTAATTCGTCTGGTAACACTGATGAAAAAAGGGAAGGAAAGGTCACGTATTTCATTTCCTCCCCAAGGGTGAGGGCAGACTGTTTGGTGGGATTAAGGATGGGTGTGGTCAGGATAAGATCAGAAGGAACGGAGTTAGGGTTCTGTGTGGGAAAATACTACCCCAGCGTTTGTCTAAGGTGTGCGTATATGCAGTGACCATGTCGCTACGTGAGTCTAGGATACTACTCCTCATTCCCATAATCCCGATACGATTTTTTTATGGTCCATATCGCCGACTAGGGACACTACGCCGAAGGAAAATGCGCTGACAGTGCCGACATCGCCGACAAGTGTACAAGGGACATTAAGCCGAACGTGACCACAACGCCGACTATTAGAAAAAAATGTAATACGGACTGTACGCCAACAGTACTCACATCGCCGAACAGTGTGCAAGGGACAGAGAGCTGACCATGCCCACATCGCCGACGGACACTGCGCCGACAGTGCCCACATCGTTGACAAGTGTACAAGGGACTTAACTTAACCTAACCTGAAGAGCGCCTCAGAGACGATGTCGACGATGTGGGCACTGTTAACGTAGTGTCCGTCGGCGACGTGGGCATGGTCGGAGTTGTGTCCCTTGTACACTTGACGGCGATGTGTGTGGGCACTATCGGCGTAGAGCCTGTCGGCATAATGTCCTTAGTCGTCGATATAGACCTTCAAAAAATCGTGTTCAGGACATTCGGCGTAGTGTCCCGGCCCGGTCGTGTCACCACTACTCTACTAGCTCGGTCAATACTGATGATGGGAGTTCCAGTTGTGAAAAATGTTTTGGTTTGCTGAAGTCCAAAAGGAATTCTGCTATGGTTACCTTCTAAGCGACGAGGGCTTCCTACCAATTCATTACACTGTTCGACTGACTTGAATTAACCCTAAAAAGGTGCAGTAACCACCAAATCGGTCCGTGAAACTAATATTTCTGTAGAGCAGAAGATGCAAAGGACTGTATTTAAAGTACTTAAGTAGTTTGGTAATACTGATCATGGCAGTTCCTAATAGTGTGACATTTTCTGGTCAAAAGGAATTCTGCTTAGTTGCCTCTATCTGTAGATTGTTTCTAAGTGACGAGGACTTCTTCCAGAGAAAACCTCAGTCTCATTTAATAGCTAGCTTTTTATTAAGGTAAATACTACTAAACGGTCTTGTAAATAAATTCAGAACACCTTCAATGTGGAGGCTTTGTCTTTTTGGGAATATATAACTCCATTGGAATGACTTCAGATACTGAAAGAGCAATGTTCAAAGACGAATATGGCTTAGAACAGTATTCGTGCTTTGATACGTTGCAAAAAAATCTCATTGATCACGCCATTTAGCTAACCGAATATACTATAAGATTAAAAAGAATTCTAGTGGGTTTGAAGATCATATGTGTGAGATCATTTGAAATAACGAATGACGAGCAGGATTGGTGGTAGTTAAAAATTGAAGGCAATTAGGGTTATGAACATTGAAATCTTCCAGAATTGAGATATCGCAAGATGGAAACTGAGACATAAGATAGTTGACTTTTGAACTATTGGGAAACCTATAGGTGCAACAGTATAATTTCAAGAATTTAGGGCCACAATGTTTGAACTAAACCACATCGGATTTGGTTGTGCGTTCTTGAGATAAGCACACACTCCTTTGTATCGAGATTTAGGGTAGAAATTCGAGTGAATCAAAATAATGGATCAGAAGGTGAATACTTTCGCTTGTGTCCGGACATCTAAATGGGGCAAGATTTACACCCGATAGGAAGATTACGTGAGTGCAAAAGGAAAAATGGGATGAGAATGGAGTAACGGTGGCTGGCAAATCAAATCGAGCTCATAAAATAGGTGTAGCAATTTTAAGGAGCTCAAGGTAAGGAAAGGAAGCGGTACTGTGCGTTTGTAGATCAGGAGAAAGCATACAACAGAGTAAATAAGGAGAATCTGTGAGAGATATTAAATGAATATGGTGTAAATAAAGGTGTAATAAATGTGTTAGGCAAGCATGTACGGGTAGAAATGGTGTAATGGTTGCTGACGCAAATGCACGAATTCTGTTGTATGCAGATGACACAATCTTATTAAGTGACAGTGCGGATGAGCTACAAACTGCTTTGAGGAAGTATGATAACAGTCTGCGAGAGCATGGACCTAAAGGTAAACGTGATTGTGGTGTTCAATCGGGAAGGTGGAAAGGAGAGTAGAGTATTTACTCTGCAACATGGAATCGTGGAACAAGTGGACGAGTTGGTACATCTGGGTAGAATGTTTACTGCACATGGTACAATGGATGGCGAGATTGGACAAAGGGTCAATGCTGGAAGGAAAGTGATTAGAAGTATGTGGACGACAATGAGAAACGAAAGCGTGAGCCTAGCTGCGAAATGAGCAATGTATAATGGCGTGTCGGTCCGTCAGTACTGTGTGGAAGTGAGACATGGGTATATCAAAAAAAGCACGAAAGAAAAATAAGTGCCGTGGATATGAGATCGCTGAGAAGCGCATGTGGTAAAACGAGAAGGAATAAGATAAAGAATGAGTGTATAATGACGGAGTGTGGCGAGGAAAAGGCGATGATGGATAGATATAAAAAGTAGTATATTACGTTGGTTTGGTCACATTGAGAGAATGAATAACGCAAGATTAACTAAGAAAATGTACGTGGGTGAGGTTAGACGTAAGGCCGGGCCTGGTAGACCGCGTAAAACTTTGGTTGAATGTAGTAGAATGTATGATAAAAGAAATAAAGATAAAAGGGCATGTCAGAGACAATGTATGAATCTTGCGGAAGCAGGTATAGGAAGGTTTGGAGTAAGATTTTAAATGAAAAATAAATAAGAGGCAGAGATTGTTTTGCCTACCCCGCACCGAGCTGGTGGCGTAGTGGTGACAGGGCCTGCTTAGCAGTCGGGAGGTAATGGGTTCGATTCTCGTTACCGTCTACCTTGTATGAGGTTTTTTAGGGGTTTCCTTAATCCCACTATGCATATATACGTAATGTATGTATGTATGCTGGGAATCCATGATTGTGACTGAAGGAGCTTGGAAAGCTCAAGCAGCCCGCCCTCCCCTTAGGGGAGGGAATGAAATATGTAGCCTTTTCCTTTTTTTTCTGCCTACCCAGCAACGGAATGGCGTGAAAGTTATGTTATGTCATGTTATGTTATGTAAGGTAAGGATAGTGGCACGTCCCCTGCTCGCAAGGAGTACAATGGCTCCGACTTAGTGGATTAACTGAACTACGCAAGCGTTTTGGTTTCAATACTGTCCCTTTGATTCTGTGTAACAATCATACTCTTCACATGTTCATAAAAGAGTACCAATTTCTCACGTTGCTGGCTTGGATGAACCCTAAAGAACGATGTAGCAATTACTGAATCCGTCCGCGAAACTGAGTATTCTTGCACAGCGGAGAAGAATATGGAACCAAGATGTAAAAAGACTGTATTTGAGATACTTAATTAGTCTAGTAACGCTAATCATGGGAGTTCCTAATAGTATATCTTCTGGTTTGCTGAAGTCAAAAAGGAATTTTACTTAGAATGTTTCTAAGTGACGAGGGTAGTTCCTCTAGGGATTTAATTTAATAACTAGATTTTTATTGGTAGATAAACCGTTCTGTATTCATTGACAAAATATATTAGTGACAAAACAGTAAAATTGGTTCCGACGGGAACTGATATTATATTTGAATATAACTTACATAAATTATTGTCAATTGTAAATTTTCGAGAATGACACAATAGTAAAACGATATTTTTTACCCAAAAGTACAAACTGAGTGATCTATGTGCCCTAACAAATAAAAAAATCAAAAGAAATTGTAATCATAGATGAGAGATTTGTGATTTTACAAAATACCATGAAATTTTATGTATAAAATAATGTCAAACATCAATGGAATTCGCCACGTACTAATTTATCAAAAAAATACCAACATTTTTCTAACACAGCGCGTAAATTCATAACTTACGACCGGCTCCGTCGAGACCAGATCGTAGCTTTGCAATTTGTGACGCTGTTGACGGATTAATTAGATCTTCCTTTTACATTTACTATTAATATCATTTCTCTCTCATTTTATGAGTATTTTATCTCAAAATGTTTTGCGGTTATTGACCTTTACTTATATTATTTCAAATTCTTTTTATAAATAATATTATTTTCACTTATATCGATTTTAATCATTTTAAAATCCCCGCTTGGTTTGATTAAATGTATCCAGCCGCCCTCTGTTGGAGGTTACTCGCATGATATTACAGGTTTCTCTTTTAAAAGGTAGAATTCTAGCAAAAGCTGCGCTTATTATTAATAGATGGCAATGCTTGTTTAGAGCTGCTATACTGAAGTGCAATGTGGTCGGATTTTTATAGATGGTACTGTAAGTTTCAAAAATAAAATCGTGAATAGTTTCATTTTTTTGTATTACTGAAGAGCAATTGCGTCAATAATTTATTAGGGTGGATTATTTTTTGTTTACTTTTTGTTGAAAATACCCAAAGGCAATTAATATAAATATTAATTCAAGCTCGCTTAAGTATGTCCCGCGGTTAAATCGGAAGCTGCCAAGTTTGGTATCTAAAACTATAATTATACATGACAAGTTTTCAAATATATTGATGCATAACCCGTAGTTACTGACTATTATACATTTTTTTGAAAAACTATATAGAAATTACAAAACATTTTCTTATTAAAAGCACCCACAAGAATATTTCACGCTGATTATAAAGACCAGCTAGATTAAAAATTGAGAAAAAAATAATTACAAAGAAGGCTTTTCGTCTAAACGTTCATTCAAGTCTCCCAATTCTGGATTTCTATTAATTTTTTTTTCTTATCTAAGAAAAGGTTAACTGCAGATTATGGGTGTATTTTTAATGCTGGGTTCACTAGCTTGACAGTATTATTTATAGGTTGGGCGTTAAACCATCAATTTAGCGGCTACCATTGCGCCTCTTACTTTTATTATCACTATAACTATTATATCCACTGGGAAAAATTAGATAATCACCGACTAAATTGGACCAATTTTCTTAAAAATTGCAAAAAGATCTATTCCGAACAATTATTCAATTATATAAAAATATGTGTAACAACCCCTTTACGCTTCACTCTCTTTCCTTTGTAAAAATGTTGACATTGTATTTACGACGGTGAAATTCTTTCAGAAGTCTGCAAACATAAACACTGTAATCTCCTGCTGGTAGTAGGCCGTGGAGAGCTATTATTAAGACCAAGCTTGCCCATATAATTACCGGTACGGACTAGCAAGCCATGAAGACGTGCTTCTGCAAACGTGACACGATGTAGGTGGATTATTGCCTATTTTTTTTTCATATTTGACCTCTTCTACTCTTAGATGTACGAATTCAGTAATAAAAACTATTTTTAGTTTTTCGTGTATAAATACGTGTTATAAAACTGTTATGTAACTTTTGAAATGAATATATCTGCATTACATGTACAGGGAGTTCGAAAATTGCACGGCCATATTTTAGTGGATATCATAAAATTTGAAGAAACATGCCTATAAACTTATGTCCAAAAATGGATACTTTTAGAGGTACACTGTGTTAAAGTGAATTACGGAGTTAAGTATATTTTACATTTCTTACGAACCGTTAAAGATATTGAATTGAAATTTTAAAAATAAACTGCACTATGCACTATGTAACGTAGTTAAAATTTGGTACTTATTTCCATTGCCGTACCTACAGGGTAGAGTAAAAGTAGTTTTAGCATTAGTTTTGTTGTAACATCCAGTATATAATTTTTTCACCCGATTATTAGGATACAATTCAAAAACAAGCACAAGAGCATTCTTAGTATTTTCCATTTAACGTAGCGTTTTCTAGTAAAGTATGAGAATATTACACAAATTACACTTCTGGCACCATCACTGCACATGTTTTCAATTAAACATACTTTCTAATTAGGTATATAACGGAACAGTACTTAAAACAAGTATATATATATATATATATATATATATATATATATATATATATATATATATATATATATACAGGGTGGCGTATTAGTGTGACAAAGTCCCATATCTCCTTTATTTAAAGAGATACAAAAAAAAATTAAATACAAAAGTTGTAAGATATGTTCTGGTGCATATTCTAAAAATATTTTTAATTATACAGGGTAGATCATAAAAGCTTAGTAGTAATTTCAAATTTTTTTAAAATAGAAAATCCTATATATTATTACATATTTAGATTCTACATACAATTTTAGACACATTTTATGTATAATATTCTATACCTAAGTCTAACCGTTTTTGACAAATTTTTTGTCAAAAATGACGTTTGCAGGCCAAAACATAGGTGGAAATCTTTTCTAAACGAAGCCTTTATCAATTAGTTATGGTTGGTTTCCTTGGAAATGGGGACCTACTCTAATGGGGTGTATTGATATTTTTGTAATACATTCATACAGGGTGATCAAAAATGGGCAATAAAAAGTAAATTCAAAAAAACCTATAAAGTCATTTTTTTTAAATGGCAACCCCCTATTTTTTTAATTCTATCTTATTTAGCATAAGGGTGACTTTGTATAAGAGTGTATATTCCAAAAAATCGTAGTTTTTAAAATAATGAGAATTTAACATTTTTTTATTGTAAAAAGGCTATACGGCTTTCAACTTCTGTTGTTAGTTGGCCGTGACGGCGAGGCGTGGCATATAGAAATAATAGAGATCATCAGAAACGTCATTCAAATTGATTTAAAACTTGAATTAAAATTGTAAATAATGAATTTTTCGCAAGCCGAGATGGTTGATAAGATTTTTGTTTTGGGAGCGAGTGATAAGAATACGCTCTTAGCAAGAAGACTGTATCAACAACGGTTTCCAGAGAGACGGCAACCTGAAAGAAGGGCATTTGGAATGCTTTTGGAGCGTTTTGAAAGAACTGGCAATATGTTATATGAAAAAATACTAGGGAAAAGGTGCACAGACTGAGGAAAATCAATTAAATGTACTATTAACAGTTACCGAAAATCCATATATTGGACAACGACCCATTTCTCAGCAGGTTGGTCTTGAACGTCGTACGGTACAGCGGATATTGAAGTTTCAAAAAATACACCCCTATCACATTCAACTACTTCAAGAGTTGGTTCCTGAAGATTATCAAAGACGACTGGAATTTTGTCAATGGGCTCAAAACAAAATAAACCAACAAAGAAATTTTGTTCATTTGATTTTATTTACAGATGAGGCCACATTTCACAGAAACGGAAGTGTAAACAGACACAATTTTCATTACTATTCTACCGCAAATCCACATTTTGTAAGATATACTTCTCAAACTAGATGGTCTTTAAATGCTTGGGGAGGGGTTTTTTTGATCAACGAGTAACAGGGGAAGTATACTTAGACTTTCTGCAAAACCATCTACCTAATTTGTTGCGTCAAGTGCCACAGGATACGCAACAAGAAATGTGGTTTCGTCATGATGGGGCCCCAGTACATCATACAGGTCCGATAATAACTTTTTAAATGCTAGATATCCAGAATGTTGAATTGGGAGGGGAGGGCCTGTTGCTTGGCCTGCTAGATCCCCAGGTCTTACTAAAATGGACTTTAGCATATGGGGGTTCGTCAAAGAGCAGGTTTATAAAATATTACCTACGACAAAGGAAGACATGAAGATTAGGATTAGAAACTGTTTTCAAAACATTAGTGTTGAAATGTGTAGAAATTTAAGCAGCGAATTTGAGAGATGTATTGCATTGTGTATTCAAGAAAGAGGCGGACATTTCGAACAACTTATTAGGTAGTACGTATTTGACGTGTTTCTAGTACTTTTATCTGTATAATCAGTTACAGGTTTAGTTACATTAGAGGTGTTAAGTTTATGATTAGGATTAGGACATAATTTGTTGAATCAAAAAAATATTGTCTTTACTTTAAGTTCGTTTAATAAAATAATTATTTATATGGGGTTCAATAAATTGTAATATTTCGATCTGAAATGCTCGATTTTTTTTTCGCAGCGCCTCGCCGTCACGGCTAACTAACAACAAAACTTGAAAGCCGTATAGCCTTTTTACAATAACAAAATGTTAAATTATCATTATTTCAAAAACTACAATTATACAAAGACACCCTTATTTTTAATGCTAAATAAGATAGAATTAAAAAAATAGAGGGTTTCCATTAAAAAAAATGACTTTATAGGTTTTTTTGAATCTACTTTTTATTATCCATTTTTGATCACCCTGTATGATTACAAAAATATCATTAGAGTAGGGCCCCATTTCCAAGGAAACCAACCATAACTAATTGATAAAGGCTTCGTTTAGAAAAAAATTCCACACTAATGCGCCACCCTGTATATATATGTATACATATATATATATATATATATATATATATATATATATATATACAGGGTGAGTCATTAGTGCGTTGTCGGAAGATCCTGGCTTTATTATTAAAAATTAAAAAAATGTTATAGCGCCAATCTATATCAGACTTAGATGTGCATCGAATAAAAATAGTTTCATCCCTATAGGGTATTCCATAATTTCAGGATCGGACTCAGCTTTGTTTTGTTAAATGGAACCCTATATTTAGTTAATTTTATTATTATTTGCTTGTTGAATGCTAAAAAACGGTACTTCGTTTTTAAATTTATTTTGTGGCGTTGCCAAGTTACAGCATTTTTTCTTTAAAAAAGTGAAAATTTATACCTTAAATTGTTCTAAAGACTTTAATATTAACAGTAGAACTGTAAGGTTTGGCAGACGGGTAAACAAGACCTTGCTCTATCTTTTGACCTTCATATTTCCTGATTATACTATACTGGGTGTTTACAAAATATGGTCAATTTTTGCATATTTGAAATGACCATAACTTTTGTTTTTTAAATGGAACACCCTGTATTTTATCATGTCATCGTGTTCTGTTTTTAATTCTCTTACTTTTTTATTAAGCATGTAATATACCTAACGTTACGCGTTCTCGAAATATTTAAGATTTGTTGCAAAATTAATGACAATTCTGACAAACTGGACGGTCTATACAAAAGTAATAAATCAAACAAAAGAATTTGTGTTTGAAAAATCATAAATTATTGAGAAAATTATAATAAGTTATAACTAAATCAAATGCTCGATGTGTCCACCATTTTCTTGCAAACAAGTGTGAATTCTCCTCAAAAAAGGATCTTCAACATTTCGCAGCATATTTTGGTTAACCATTTGAAATGCATTCCGTATTCTAATTTTTATATCTTCTTTGGTGGTAGGAGATTCTTGGTATACTAAGCTTTTAATATAACCCCACAGGAAAAAATCTAATTTTGTCAGATCAGGAGTCCGAGCTGGCCATCCTACTGGCCCTTTTCTCCCAATCCATTTATTGGGAAACGTTTTGTCTAGATATTCTCTTACAATGCGACTGTAGTGGAGAAGCGCACCATCCTGCTGAAACCACATCCTTTGACGTATATCTAACGGCAATTCTTCAAGGAGCGGAGGTAACTCATTTTGAAGAAATTCAAGATAGATTTGACCATTAATGTTTCTTTCAAAAAAGTAAGGTCCAATTATATGGTTCCATACTATCCCGCACCACACATTCAAAGACCTGCGATGCTGATGATCTATTCTTCTAATAGCGTGGCGATTTGTATTGTCATAATAATGGAAATCATGTCTGTTCACAAAACCATTTTTGTGAAAGGTTGCTTCGTCGGTCATCAAAATGTGTTTAAAGAAATAATTGTCCTGTCCTAATCGTTCCAATGCCCACTGGGAGAATTCCAAGCGTTTTTGAAAATCATTTGCATTCAGCTCTTGGACTAGTTGAAAATGGTATGGATGAAATTTATTTTTTCGAATAATTTGGAAACACTAGTTTGACTAATACCTAAATCAGCACTGAGGTTTCTTGTGCTAACGTTTGGATTTTCCACTACACTGGTTAGTACCACAAATACGTTTTCTTCGTTTATAACCCTTTTTTCTCGTTCTTTTCTTTCGTATTGTACATGTCCTGTTCTTTCAAATCTTTCTTTGAGTTTTTCAAATATCCTTGGATCAGGATTCCGGCACTCAGGAAATCGTTGTTGATAAATTCTGGAAGCAAGAAATGAATTTCTTTCACCTTCGCCCAAAGCGTAGACCATGTCAATACATTCGTCTTGTAAAAATTTCATTTTTCACACTAAACTGAGGAACTAGTAATGACGTTTAAGCCAAACGTCAGGCCTACTGGGTGCCCTTTTTACACTTATTGCCATATTATAAAATTTGGATTTTAAAAACTCGAATAAGAAGTAAACCTTTGTCCATTAGTGTTTATTGGACCATATTGTCAACAAGACATTTACGATTTGTAAATATTCAAAGGAAAATTCATGATTATTTTATTAATTTTGCAACAAATCTTAAATATTTCGAGAACGCGTAACGTTAGGTATATTACATGCTTAATAAAAAAGTAAGAGAATTAAAAACAGAATACGATGACATAAAATACAGGGTATTCCACTTAAAAAACAAAAGTTATGGTCATTTCAAATTTGCAAAAATTGACCATATTTTGTAAACACCCAGTGTAGTATAATCAGGAAGTATGAAGGTCAAAAGATAGAGCAAGGTCTTGTTTACCCGTCTGCCAAACCTTACAGTTCTACTGTTAATATTAAAGTCTTCAGAACAATTTAAGTAAAGGTATAAATCTTCACTTTTTTAAAGAAAAAATGCTCTAACTTGGCAACGCCACAAAATAAATTTAAAAACGAAGTACCGTTTTTTAGCATTCAACAAGACAAATAATAATAAAATTAAATAAATATAGCGTTCTATTTAACAAAACAAAGCTGAGTCCGGTCCTGCAATTATAGAACACCCTATAGGGATGAAACTATTTTTATTCGATGCACATCTAAGTCTGATATAAATCGGCGTTATAAAATTTTTTTAATTTTTAATAATAAAGCCAGGATTTTCCGACGGCGCACTAATGACTAATGCTCAGAAAGTAACGGATAAATTAATTAATTTCGAAATCGTTAATTTGTGGTCAAAATCCCTGCGACACGTCAATTTTTTATTTTGATTCCGGACTTTATGTTGTGTCGCACATGTAGATGGCGCTGCGCACTTTCCGAGTATGACGTCAAAGTTCATATTTTTAAATGGCAACCCTGTATATTCTTCGCGGAAATCGATGCAACTCTTTCTCCTGAGTTCAAAAATGCCGTATTTATTGGGATTATCTGAAACAGTATGCGCGAAATTAGCTATTAAATGTGGCATAATTTGAAATGTGGTGCAATGTTAGTCAAGAACGAAACTGGTGTGATTAAAATGTAGGCTTTTGTCTAAACAACAATCAACTAGGTAATTCGATATGTATCGATATAGCTAGACTTGAAGTACGTATTTTTGTCACTGGAAGACAAAAACCCTTTCAAGTCTTATTTTATGTTTGTTTTCGTTCAGTTTATGTTTATTTTAGTAACACCGCATCACTTTTCGAATTATGCCACATTTAATAATTAATATCGCGCATTCCGTCTCAAATAATCCCAATAAATGGGGCATTTTTGAACTCAGGGTTGCCATTTAAAGATATGAAAGTAGAAGACCGGCACTCCACTTTTTTACGTCACAATCTCCGCCCACTGGGGCACCTTCCCCACTACTTTTACACACCCACGTGGGAGACCATATTTTCCACCCCTATGGTTTCTTTTCGGAGGCCTTTTTCAACCCCTAATTTTTGTTTACACACCCACGTGTAGGACTCGTTTTTCTACCCCTATTTTATAACTGCCCACGTGTGAGCTGGTATTTTCTAACCCTATGGTTTCTTTTCGGAGGCCCTTTTCATCCCTGATTATTTTTGGTTGTATTAAGAGTCTTTTTGACAGCAATTTTGTACATGCTTACGTGAGAGGGCAGATGAAGGCCTTGGGCTAGGTCTTGGGGGCTGGACCTGGGTTTGGTTTTGGGCTAGGGCTGGACCTGGAGCTGGTCTTGGACTTGGGCTAGGTCTTGGACTTGGGGCTGGGGCTAGGTATTGGACCAGGAATTGGTCTTAGAATGACTTTTGATGGTCAGCTTTAACCCTAATTAAGGTCCTTTTGGCTATATTAAGAGCAGTACCCCTGGAGGTTAGGCAAACGCACACGCATACAATGTTGGAGATTGCATAATTACCCTAATAAGATATTATTATTAAAATTATCGATCCTATTGTTTTAAAATGGTCATATGCTATTGGGTACGTTCGGATGATCTTTTACCTATACGAAAACTTTATTTATACATTGTATTTCTAATAAGGAGGTTCTTGTAAGACAGCAGTTGTGTTAAGGATTGATCTTGCGTGGGGGAATTTGAATGACAGTAAAATTTAATTATAGAACACTTATTTTTATTGTAAATGTGATAATTAAAAAATCCTCAGTGAGTTATTAAAAAAAATTACTGACATTCAGGTTATTCTCTAATGAAACAACAATTTTTTATTAAGTTAATTAATTACATAACAGTTATTACAATATTGTCTTCTAAAACGAATATTAAAACATAGTTTATCTGCACTGATTTCACTGAAATATGTTTCATATCCATCCGACCGTTAAAATGTTGTACGCCTTAATATTTTTTTAAAGAAACTTGTTACGTATAAATTAGATGCGTTTTATAACTGTAATTAAAAATCTGTACAAGTAAATAAATAAAACGTTAACAGCACACTTATAGGCTTTGTACTTAAAGAGCATTTTTGAGGGACTGGTTTACAAGTGATAGTCACTGCTTTGTGTTGCTCGTCTAAGCAAACTAAATTATTTTCTACGTATGTAAAAATGTTACCTATTTTTTGTGTAAAAAATAAAAGTGTTGTAAAACTTGTTTATTTGATTTTATTTAAACTATATTGGAGGAATGGGTGTAAGTACTCAACAATGTTCGGATAGGATCGGTTATCTTCGGGTGTCGAGGAGTGGGGTCGCACTAACTATAGCACGGTTAATGCGATTCGTACCTATATGAAAACATCGCATCGCAAAATTTTACCTGTGTATATAGTCTCCAGCGAGTAAGCATTATTATTATAATGTATTCTCCTGTTTATGAACCAACATAAGAGGACATTAGAGATTTTAGGGATTTGTTAGTAAACTACTACAATATAACTGTTCAAGCTGATGATGAAAACGTTGAAGTGGATGAGGTGAATGTATCTCACACTCATGATGATGATGATGATTCACAGAAAAAGAAGACCGATGAGTTAGAGGGAAAGGACGAATCTCAAGCCCATGATGATAGTGACGACTCACAGTCGAAAAATGAAGAAGACTGATAACAATGTAATTAAATAAAATAAATAAATGATGTATTGTTTTAACTATATTTTTTAAACGTTAAATTTTCTTTCAATTTTTTATTAATAATGCTGCTTTCGGAATGGACTTTCGGGTTGGTTTATAATTTGTATATTTAAGAAGCCAGTTTCTATCAATCAATCTTATTGGATTTAATACAAAAACAAAAGCGTTGGAAATTAAACGTGGCTTCCGTCTCCCCCATCCCCGCGTTTCTGTTGTCCCTTTCGTCTCTCACGTCTGTCATGTCCGCTTAGCTGGAAATTTGAGCTTGTTTGTGGCGCCATCTAGTGGTGTATGAGCTAACAAACGTTTTTCTGTAATAGAGATTGGTCATGGTTCCACGTAGCTGTATATTTTCAAAACTACATACAGTTCCTAGGAACTTGCGCTCGGATCTTCGCCCCTTGTCGCGGACCCTTGACATAAAATTCTCAAAAGGTCTGTGTAAATAAAACATATAAGCAGACAAGACCACTTATTCAATGCGTGTTTAAATTGCATGTTAACAAATAACATTCTGATGTATACCAACCAGCTCTTAATTACACATTTATTTTTAAAGTAATGAGTTGAATTATATTTGTTATTGCACTGTACACTGTGCATAGGTGGTTGAGCATTTTCAATAACGACTAGGACGTTCGGTCTTGTTTTATAAAAATCTAAGGTTTTTTAAAAAGACACAACCTTTTTTTTGATAGAAGTCATTTTCAGATACATCTTGAATTTATTTATTTCGCTATTTAAATGGATATAATTAAAACATTCTTATGTATCTGGTTTGATTGATTGATTGTTTTGAAGGTCGTTTCCTCAAAACGAAATTATGTTTTACCAAAATTGAAAATGCAATGGTAAATTTTAGGCATCCCTTTTTATATCAATGATCATCAATAGAAATGTGATAATTTTTAATAACAATGATGGTAATAAAAATTTAAGAACTCTAATAAAAAATAATATGGGAAAATACATGGTCAATTTAAAACCGTATGTTGCACACGTAATTATTACATTCCAAACTCTTAATAAGGTTTTTTTTTATAACTGTTAATGAGTGCGTTTCAATAAACAATTTGTGTGTCCGTGTGTATATGAATATTTTTCAAATCGCTTTGAAAAAAATTACTTTTACTGATAGAGAATGAGTTACATATCAACTATGCATAAGTAAAAAACGTAGAAAGTAATTTAGCAGTGACTATCACTCGTAAACCAGTCCCTCAAAAATGCTCTTTAAGTACAGAGCTGATAAGTGTGCTGTTAACCTTTTATTTATTTACTTGTACAGAATTTTAATTACAGTTATAAAACGCATCTAATTTATATGTAACAAGTTTCTTTAAAAAAATATTAAAGCGTACAACATTTTAACGGTCGGATGGATATGAAACATATTTCAATGAAATCAGTGCAGATAAACTATGTTTTAATATTCGTTTTAGAAGACAATATTGTAATAACTGTTATGTAATTAATTAACTTAATAAAAAATTGTTGTTTCATTAGAGAATAACCTGAATGTCAGTAATTTTTCTTATAACTCACTGAGGAGTTTTTAATTATCACATTTACAATAGAAATAAGTGTTCTATAATTAAATTTTACTGTCATTCAAATTCCCCCACGCAAGATCAATCCTTAACACAACTGCTGTCTTACAAGAACCTCCTTATTAGAAATACAATGTATAAATAAATTTCTCGTATAGGTAAAGGATCATCCGAACGTACCCAATAGCATATGACCATTTCAAAACAATAAGATCGATAATTTTAATAATAATATCTTATTAGGGTAATTATGCAATTTCCAACATTGTATGCGTCTGCGTTTGCCTAACCTCCAGGGGTACTGCTCTTAATATAGCCAAAAGGACCTTCAAAAATCATCCTAAGGCCAGCTCCAGGTCCAGCCCTAGCCCAAAACTAAACCCAGGTCCAGCCTTCTAGCCCCAAGACCTAGCCCAAGGACTACATCTGCCCCCTCACGTGAGCATGTACAAAATTGCTGTCAAAAAGACTCTTAATACAACCAAAAATAATCAGGGGTAAAAAGGGCCTCTGAAAAGAAACCATAGGGGTAGAAGATACCAACTCACACGTGGGCAGTTATAAAATATGGGTGAAAAAACGCGTCCTACACGTGGGTGTGTAAAAAAAAATTAGGGGTTGAAAAGGGCCTCCGAAAAGAAACCATAGGGGTGGAAAATGTGGTCTCCCACGTGGGTGTGTAAAAGTAGTGGGGAAGGTGCCCCAGTGGGCGGGGCTTGTGCCGTAAAAAAAGTGGAGGGGGTGGTGCCGGTCTTCTACTTATGAACTTTGACGTCGGCCTTGACAGTGAAGCGAAAACTATTTTCTTTTACTAAGAAAAGTTGTTCATAATCAGTAATTATGGTCTTATGCAAAATTTCAGTAAGATCTACCTACTTTTTTAGATTAAACATTGATCTGCAATAAATTATTTATTCAACATTTCCGCCACCACTTTCTGCACACCTTTCTATGCGATGTCTAAATTGTTTGAAACTATTCCGAATTTCCTCGATGTGTATTTGGTGTACTCCGTATCCTATCCTTTCTTTTAGTATTTCTAACATCAATCATATATATATATATATATATATATATATATATATATATATATATA
The DNA here is from genome assembly GCA_036346205.1 of Vesta saturnalis. Classification (NCBI taxonomy): domain Eukaryota; kingdom Metazoa; phylum Arthropoda; class Insecta; order Coleoptera; family Lampyridae; genus Vesta; species Vesta saturnalis. Next base: position 124,537 of record JARFJB010002323.1, read on the forward strand.
TACAGGGTAGTCCAACAAGCGCGCGTTGGTTAATAAGTACTAAATCGCTGTACTTATGAAAAAAATTTTTCTTAGATTGAATACCTTGGTTTTTTATGAGTCAAATGCAGCCTATGTAGGTTCTATATTTAACTACAAATTTGTAAGATTCTTAAATGCCGTGTTGCCGAGTTATGAATTTTTCTTTAGAAATTTTGTCAAAGACATACTCCTTTCAAATTATTGTGTCTGCTGGTGGCGCATAGGGGAATGAGTGATGCAAGGCCAACACCGCACTATGTGCTATTGACCTCAAAGAGTTAATGTTAGCGCTAGGAATACGGTGTCATGGACAAGTTCACGTGGGGCTCCACAATTAGCATGAACGGGATTGGCAAACTTACGTTCCCCTAGTTGAAGGTTACTTACTTCATACTAGTCAAGAGCTGGGAGACCTCTTCCTTTTCTTTCTACTGGATCTAGGGCGTGCACTGTCAAAAGTGTAAACGGATGTGGCAATCCTGAGATGTACCAGCTGGGGATGACTGAGCGCTAGCTCCTAATATCCCAACCGCAAGCTGTACTTCGGAGACTTTAGTAGGGCGTGGCTAGGGAACGTCGTACAGATAGTCATAGGGTGTAGTAGATCAAGCGACTGCATAGAATATCAGCTGCTACTAACCGCACCTCGGGATACCAGGTGCAACCCCTTTGTGTTTAGTCACCTCCTACAGTAGCAGTACATTGCTATCGTGGTGACCTTTCTTCCACCATACTCGTAGGAACAATACAGCAGACCACGCAGTTATAGAAAAAGCTTTAGACAAGGATTCGACAACGGAAGACTTCTTGACAGCCTTCGGACTCACTTCAGACACGGAATCAGATACACCTGAAGGACCGTTATCTGATGTACCAAGAATAACTGTGACTCCTGCAGGTATGGGTAGTTTTGGACTGCAAACCCGAAAGCTGTAAGGAACGTAAAAGCGCAAACTGAAAATAGCCGAGAAAGAGAAAGCAGGTACATGGAATAAATCTAAGCCGATCGTTAGTCCGCTTCCTAAGAATGAAGATGCGTTGGAAAAAGGTAGGAAATCTGATCGATCAGACTCCTTCGAACAGCTCGGCACCTACCCGATTTAAAAGCTGTGGGTAGACGGGAGATGCAATGTGGATCACGTGTGCAAACGACTTGACCAAGGACTGGCTGAAGACGACAGAGGACAAACCTCTGCCGACAATGGGGATAAAGGTGCTTCAGATAAACCTTTACCATAGTAAGGCAGTTTCGGCCGCATTATGAAAGGTGATGGAGTGCTGCGATGTAGCCCTAATTCGAGAACCTTGATAGTGTATGATGAACGGCTTAGAAACCTGGTAAAAGACACAAACGTATTGCGTGGATCGGGCCACTTTTTGGTCGTATCGAGAGTGTGTTTAGGGCAAAAGCGGGTCTGGAGAAGGAAAGCAAACGTAGTGCGAACGTCCAGAATTAGGGTTGACAAACTAGTGGATAATGGTGCGAGAATGAAATACGCAGATGCTGTAAGTGAAGAGTTGAATGTGAATGAAACAGTGTGGAACGAACAAATAAAAGATACTGATGTTAAAAGTGTAGGGATAAGCTTGAAAAACTCTGTTGTCAATTGTGCCGTGCGAATATGTGGAAGAGCGACTGTAGGTGGACAGAGAAGGTGTGCTTGGTGGAATGAGTCGGCAAAAAAGCAGTATGTAAGAAAAAAAATGCGTACGTGGCAATGATTGCTGCAAAAAATAAGACTGAGAAGAAGCGATTGTATGAGGTGTGTAGATAAAGAAACAAAGAAGCGAAGGAGGCAGTTAGAACAAGTAAAGAGGAAGTGGTGGCTGTGGAAGGAGAGAAAATGCAGAATGATTGTGAGGGAAACAAAAACTCTTCTGGAAATGGGTCAAAAATACAAAACGTAGCCCAAAACAGAGCGCTGCAGGAGTGATGAATATTAGCCACGAAATAGTATGGGATGATTGTGAAGTGAGGAAATGCTGGCAGCAATGTTTCGGAAAACTGTACAGTAGTGAAGAAAGTAAGACTGAAGAATTAATAAGGAGAATATAGAAGGAACGATGAATGAAACTGAGAAGTATGTTGGAATAAATGAGGTAGAGAAAACGGTAGGGACGTTGAAAAACGGCAAGGGAGCAGGTGTAGATGAAATTAGTGGCTAAATGCTAAAGTATGGTGGTGCAAAGCTTATACGAAAATTGTGTGAATTATTCAATGTATGCCTTATGTGTGGAAAAGTGCCGAGCGATTGGAAGAGCGCGATCATTGTACCACTGTATAAGGGTAAGGGGAACAAAGGTGATTGTAAGAACTACAGAGGAATAAGTTTGCTCAGCGTGCCTGGTAAAGTATTTGGAAGAATACTGATTGATAGAGTACGAGAAACTACACAAACTAAGATTTGGGATGTGCAAGGTGGCGTCATGCCAGGGAGAGGATGTGTCGATCAGATGGTTGCTCTCCAGCAGGTGATCGAAAAGTGTTTAAAGGTAAAAATGAAGTTGTACTGTGTGTTTGTAGATCTGGAGAAAGCATATGACAGAGTGAATAGGGAGAAGCTGTGGAAAATATTAAATGAATATGGCGTAAATAAAGGTCTAATAAATGGAATAAGGGCAGTATACAACGGTAGTCGGGCATGTGTTAGGGTGAGAGAAGGTGTGAGTGAATACTTTAATATTGAGCAAGCAGTGCGACAAGACTGTGTGATGTCACCGTGGTTGTTCAATGTATACATGGATAAATGTGTTAGACAAGCATGTATCGATACAAATGGTGTAATGGTTGGTGACGTAAATATACGACTTCTGGTGTATTAAGTGACAGTGTGGATGAGCTGCAAACCGCTCTGAGGAAGTTTGATACAGTCTGTGACAGCATGGACCTAAAGGTAAACGTGAACAAAACTAAGATCGGGAAGGTGGAAAGGAGAGTAGAGTATTTACTCTGCAAGATGAAATTGTGGAGCAAGTAGACGAGCTGGTATATCTCGGTAGAATGTTTACTGCAGATGGTACAATGGAGGACGAGATTGGACGAAGGGTCAATGCTGGAAGGAAAGTGATTGGAAGTATGTGGACAATAATGAAAAATGAAGGCATGAGCCTAGCTGCGAAACGAGCAATCTATAGTGGCGTATTCGTCCCGTCAGTACCGTATGGAAGTGAGACGTGGGTATGTCAAAAAAAGCACGAAAGAGAAATAAAACCCGTGAGTATGAGATTCCTGAGAAGCGCATGTGGTAAAACGAGAAGGAACAAGATAAAAAATGGATGCATAATGACGGAGTGTGGTGAGGAAAAGACAATGATGGATAGATATAAAAGTAGTACATTACGTTGGTTTGCGGAAGCTAGGGAGGTATGCCCTCCCGCAAGGGAATGGCGTGAAGGTTAAGTTAAGTTTAGTTAAGTTAATACAAGGTCTTGGAGTGGTGGAAGGAGATCTCATTTCTAGCAGACCCTCCGACAGGCCTAGGACCTCTATACCAATACAGAAAATATACAAATATTACCGCTAACAAATTTCTGCTCACAGGACCTAGTAGCGGTAAATATAATATCCAACGGAAAGGGACCGAGCGACTTTAATCGCATCGGCGTACTTTTCGTCAGACGATCCAGACCCACCAATACCAACAGCAGTGGAGGAACTAGTTAGTAGCTGCAGAGGAAGTGGAGCACTGCTACTTATAGGATGCGACGCAAATGCACATAATGTCATATGGGATAGCAGCAACACCATTTATAGAGGTGAGTTAATTTTACAATTTTCTATGGCACATAATTTGAATATAACGAATAAGATAAACAAACCTACCTTCGTAACAGGGCGTAGGTAGGAGGTAATAGATATAACAATGGCGGCTTCATTTATGGCTAAACTTGTTATGAATTCACGGAACAGAGAAAACATACAAAGAGACTATTTGCTCGAAAAGTACAGGGGACTGGGAGACCTACAGAACATCCCTTAATACAAAGGAGCATTGAGAAAGGCTAAAAGGGTATCCTGGAGGAGACACTGTCAAGAGTTCGAAGACTATAGAGAGTGCCAGTCTGGCGAAAGAAACCCAGTGCTTGATAAGTAACATCTAGCTAGACAGCGGTGTATACACGGAAAGAAGAAAGGGGACTATGACCCAACCTCTTCCGGTACACTTTCTTGGTTCGAAAGTACTACTAAATCAATCGCCTGTCAAGCTACAGACCGAGCTATATGGCTACAAAGCCATGCTACAATAGAATGACTTGGGTGCCTTAAGTTACAAGACGTCAAAAGCGCAATAACAGCAAGAGAGGTGATTGCCTGTGATAAAATTGAATGGGCAATCGACTTGTTCAAGCCATAAAAATCACCGTAACCTCACAAAGTCTTCTAGGTGATGCTATAGGAGGCACTAGAACCCCTAATTACTACACTCCGTTCTATTTTAAGAACTGGTCAGCAATGAAATACCTTTCTCGGAGACCAAGAGTCGCTAGGGTAATCTTTGTTCCAAAGACTGACCAAGCCGGCTATTCCCTGGCAAGGGCACATCGCCCCATTTCCCTTACGTCATTTGTACCTAGGGAAACGGAAAAACTGCTCGATAGACATATTAGGGAGGGATTATTGGTAACTTATCCGCTACACCAGTACCAACTTGCCTATAGGGCAGTACTGTCAACAGAGACAGCACTTCATAAGAAGGAGCCTTTGATAATACGTCATTTAACTCCATTTCCTCGGATCTGAGAAGTCGTGGTCTAGAGGAGACCTAGTGTAAGTGGATAAACCTGCAAGTCGAGTGTTGCATACAACAATGCTGGGGAGATCTTGGCAGCCCGGGTGGCAGGGTGATGTCCGCAAGGGGGTGTCCTATCGTGCCTGCTGTGGAGCATCGTCATAAACGAACTGCTGATTTATATCCCTAGCGTATGCAGATGACCTGGTCATTTTAGTAGAAAATACAGTTAATAAGAGTTTGCAAACCGTCTTGATTGTAACATTTAAGTGGTTTCAAAAGGATGGCTTAAGTCAGTCCTCAATAAACCACAATAGTAACATTCACGTACAAAAGGAAAATAGATAAAATCCGCGGGAAACGTATCAACTTGTCGGAAGTGAAATACTCGAGAGTCGTTATCGACTCCAATCTCACCTGGAACCAAGACATTGATAAAGTCATCAGAAAAGCGGAAATTACAGTCGGTTTGATAAGACGCACCTATGATAAAACATTGGGACTGAAACCAACTGAAACCAACTATGGCATACTTGCTATATACCAGAGTAGTCAGACCAGAAATGACATACGCGGCACTGGTATGGTGGCCAATAGCCACCCAGGCAACAACAAAACTAAAACTATGCAAGGTGCAGAGACTTGCTTGTTTGGGAATTACGTGGGCAATGAGATCAACGCCTACCACCGCAATGGAATCTCTCCTTAAACCTGAGGTTTAAGCAAAGCAAGCAAATTCCTGAGGGAAGCCTGGTCTGGTACAGTGACAGAAACGGAGACAGGTGCTGGAGCGGGCGACTATTATGTAATTTCAAGCGAGAAAGACGGTACCGTATTTCAAACGGAGATGTACGCGATACTAGAATACCATCGGGAAACAAAGGGACATATTATACACATAGGCGCATCTTTATGCTATCAGATAGCCAGGAAGCCACCTGCTGGAAAAGAGAATCTGTGAAATTCCGTTCAAAAATTCCACAACAATAATTTGTGGGCGGAAGAAAATCCCCATACCATAACCGAAATCCTATGGTTAACGTAGGGACAGTAATCATTGGTAACAACTTTTTTGCACTGTTTTTCCTGCTTGGGCGACTTGATGACCTTGCTGCACCAGTACATTCCAGAGTAATGGCTTGTAATTATTTACAAACTATTTTTCCAAATCATTGCATTGGCCGTGGTGGGCCTAAAAAATGTTTCCTAGACCTTAATAGCGTAGATTCCTTTTTGTGAGGTCATCTTAACACTCTAGTACGCTTAAGCACTATTACCATTGCAGAGTAATTATGGAAAAAATAGTTAGAACATGTGATAGAATACAAAATACTCCAAGAATATTTGAACGAGTTTGCAATTTCTTGAGAAGGAGGGCGGAAGGATGCACATCATGCGAAGAGGGACACTTTCAACAATTTCTGTTGGATAGTAGTTGTAATGTTATTAGTTACGGGCAGATGCTGTAACGTGTTTAATGTTTAATTATGAATTAAATTATTAATAATTGTGCTTTTTTTGTAAAAAACCGGCAGGAAAAAACTCAAGAAAGCACTTACCTTTCAAATTAAATGGTGAATTCCAAAATAATTTTTATTTGGGGAAAGAAACTTTTTTCTTTAAACATCTCAAAGTCACTGTTTGTACGCACGTCACTATTACATATCTTAAGCGGAGGTACCATTAAGGACCATAGTGAACGCAATAGGATCACTATTATAGCAATTATGAAAGTACCTAGCAAAGCAGCTGCAAACGTACGTAAAAAAATCAGAGTCATAAGTGAAACACTCAAACCATTTTGTGGACTTAATCACAAAGGAAAAAATCGAAGAAGACTACTTACTAGTGGATTTTTATGTAGTGTCACTATTCACAAATGTACCAATGAATGAGGCTATGGATGTAATAAAAACAAAATATCAGATACCTACCTGAAAATATCATGACCTCAGAGAACACTGTATCAATAATACGTATTTTATATATGAAGACCAGAAGTATTAAACAGATTGAAGGAGCACCTATGGGTTCACCATTATCGCCGGTGTTATCGAACCTTTTTATGATAGACGTGGAAACCCGTGCATTGGATACAGCTAACCACAAACCCAAATTGTTGTAAAGATATGTGGATGACACATTAATCTTCGAGAAAAATTAAATAACTTTTTTGAACATCTGAACCAAATGAACACTAAAATTAAATTCTCAATGGAAGTAGAAGAAGGCGAAAAACTCCGATTTTTAGATGTGCTTGTATATAAGAAGACTAACAGTCTAGGACATACAGTACACAGAAAAACAATGCACAGTACCAGATATTTCATGTTTCACCATCATCCGGCACAACTGCAGGCTGTGGTACAAACTTTGGTCACAAGGCCCAAACGCTTAACAGACGAGAAAAACCAGAAGGTGGAAACGAACACAATCAAAACAGCATTACTACAAATACAAGGACATTCAAAGAGCATTTAAACAAGCGAAGAAGAAAGACAAAGAAGAGGACGGAGAACAAACAACCAAAATATGTGCAAAGGGAACAACGGACAAGATTAGTAAAATATTAAGAAAATATTTTAAACTGACAAGAAAATTGGTATGGTTCTTATCTATCCAAAAACAAAAATTAATTTGGAAGCCGAAGGTAGTTACAAAATTCCATGTGGAGATTGTGATCGTGCCCACATAGCTCATACTAAAAGACGTATCAACGCAAAAGTAGAGGAACACAGACTAGCAGTGAAGAAAAATAGTACTTCATCACATGTGCAAAACATTAAACACGGAATAAATTTTGAGGAAACAAAAAAAATAGCTTGCGAGGAACACTTATCAAAAAGGAGAAAGAGGAGAAAGTGACCCTTATAAATAAGCAGAATACAACAGTGAACATCAGTTCAATCCGAATAGCGAGTAGAGCTAAGTTATTAGCGACTAGAGGATGACAAATGTGATTTTGTCAAAACGTCATCGTAATAATTTAAGTTCTTTTAAAGAGCCCCTCATCAACACATGGGATGGAGTACCCGGAATTCGTAGAAATGGAAACATATACTAATTATCTAAAATATACAGGGTGTTTAAAAGAACGTTCCGCTAATTTCTAGGGTAAATAGAATATTAAAAAATAACGTTAGTTTGGTTAATAAACATGTGCGCGAAAATGTCTCCTTAAGATACGGCCCTGTAAAAGTGGCCTTAAAAATCCTTTTTTTTTATGAATGAAATTTAGACCACAAATACCTTTGATTAGGTCATAAAGGATAGTTGAAAAATTTTTAATATTTTATATAGAAGCATAGCTAAAGGGGGGGGGTACCACTTATTTTGCCCCAAACTTTTTTTATGGGGATATTTTTAATTTTTTGGGCAAAAATAGTATATTTTAAGTATATATATATATATATATATATATATATATATATATATATATATATATATATATACTTTAATCTAGAGATCAATTAAATTTTAGTGGTACATTTACACTACAATTACGTCTAGAAAATTGGTTTATGCCGAACACAGCAAATATTGTGAATTAAATTTAGGTCCGAAGTATGGAAGCAATTGTTCAGTAAGAGAGCAAAGTAGTGCACACCTTATAGCAGCGCCTGCTTATCATCAACGTTCATTATTGGGGCAATGTATTTTCCATTTATTTCCTCAGGGACTCGAAAACATCAATACGTCTCATGATTTAACTGTTATGAAGGATCTAAATACTAGAAGTGGGCGATTATAATCGACTTTTTTTATTAATCGATAATCCAATCATAACGAAATCGATTAATCAAATAATCAATGATCAAGTAATCGATTCAATCGATTAATCATATAATCTATTACGCAAATAATCGGGTAACCAAATAATATGTTAACCAAATAATCGATAAGCAAATAATCGCGTAATCATGTAACCCATTAATGAAACCATCGATTAATCAAATAATAGTTAATTGTACTGAGTGAAGAGGAAAATAAATTTGTTTATGTATTTAAGTATTTACCGCAAATAATACATAGAACATAGTGAAATATCATATATAAACTAGAACTGTGTGGTCAGGAAATTTTATGTGGAATAAGGGTGGACGATTGTAAGTTTGAACAATCGATAAATGAGTACGAGAAATAATCAATTTTTTGATTAATCGATAATCAAATAAGCGAATTATCGATAAACCAAAATAATCGATTAGTCGTGTAATCCACTAACCAAATAATCTATTAATCAAACGTTAGTTAATTACAGCAAATACACAAAAATATCATAGAGCATGAATTACAAATATAATTGGGTAAAAGTTAAATTTATTCAAATAATTGATCAATCAAATAATCAATGAATCTAATAATAGATTGATCAAGTAATCGATTAACCAATCAATCGATTAAACCAGGTAATCGAATAATCAAATAATCTATTAACAAATAATGGATTAGTCATATAATCGGTTAATCCAATAATCGATTAATCGTATAACTCACTAATGAAATAGTCTATTAATCAAACGTTAGTTAATTCGAGAACGTCAGTATACAGGAAAATAACATAGAGCATGCATGGAAAATATAATTTATATAAATTATTTGTGTATTTATTTACTGCAGATAATATTTAGAACATAGTGAAATATGTATATATATATATATATATATATATATATATATATATATATATATATATATATATATATAAGCTCGGTCTGTATGGGTAGAAAATTTTATGTGGAATAAGGGTGGACGATTGTAAGTCAGAACAATCGATAATCGGATAATGAAATAATCGAATAATCAAATAATCGATTAATCCATTATTTTTAGAAACTTATCAAAACCAGATTATAACCAGGTAATCGATATTCCGGCCCAGCCCTACTAAATGAATTGGCAAAATTTCTTGTAATTATAAGTAATACGATATCCAAGTTGCAGTAACTCTTATACAAACTTTCCATTTACGTCAAAGTTGCGTCATCGATATAATTTTCTGTATATTCATGACTGAAATTTTTTTGTTTCTAATAATTTTTAAATGTAAGCCCAAGTTTATGGTTCCAGTGATTTTAATTAAACCAAGTTAATTAACATTAATCTCTTGAATTCAATATTTACGTTATTGGATATCAATTAAGCCATACTAACTAAACTAATGAATTTGTATTAAAACTATCGTGTTCATAGTAATTGTTAAATTTATGTCAAAATTTTTGCCTGGAGTGACGAAGTGTAAATATTGGGATTTTGGACAACATGTGTTTTCATGTGTAAGAGACACACATAGATGCGATACTATCATTAAGTGAGTAAGAGAGAACGAATGTGTTAATGTCAACGCCACGCTTTTGTTTAAAGTCATTGACTTAGAATAGAAACAAATTTACTAACCAAGACCCAAACCGGAGTAATCTAGACAAGAATTAAACCAGATGAGGGGTTCATTGCCCTCTTCAAATCTATTGTGATAGCCAGAATTCGAATTCGACTAAGCTAAGAAACAAACCGGAATGCTGCGAAGCCCTATTCAGGAACCGAAGTCAAGGGTGATTACTAGAAACCTAAGAATAGAACCAATTAGAGAAAGCTAGAGGTGTCCAACATTATCTAAAAATTGACCGGAAATGAGACCAGAAGTGGGGTTCACTGTAGATTTGTTAGAAACCAGAAACTGTTTTACGAAAGTAAGACTCGGGATCAAATACTAGGGTATTAAAAGCTAACGTTTTACATACCTGCATTTGCTTAACGGAATCCTCCCGAAACGGAAAATCAGCTAAAATTCTATACGAAATTGAAATTCGTTGAGTTGCTCGGCCTATTTCCATGCTCTGCCGCAATCGCATGGTAGGTTGGAATTCTGATCTCCATTGTGAGCGTTCTGGTCGATTTGAAAGCAGTGCGTATCTTGTATTTGCTGCCCATTCTTCGTATTTTGTCTGAGGTACCTTGTATATATGGTATTATTGCTGAGGTTCTTCTTTTCCGGTTACCCTTTCCCTGTTCAGGTTAGGTGTTAGATCAGGGTGGCCATTGTCTTTGAGTGTTTTAGCGATATTTTCTTTTTCTTTGTTCAGGTCCTCTTGTTTTGAGCATATTGTTTTCGCTCTATTGTACAATCATTTGGCGACGCCTAACTTCACGCTTTTGTGGTAATTGGGGTTGTAGTGTAGGTACCTACCCGTATGGGTAGGTTTCCTGTAGATACATGTCGTGAAAGTGTTGTCATTCCTGCTGCGCACAAGTACATCCAGGAATGGCAGTTTTTGTTCCAACTCCAATTCCGTTGTGAATTTTATGGAGGGTGTACGACTATTTAGATGATCTAGGAATTCATCTAGCTTATGCTTACCGTCTTACGAAACTACACCCACGTATCTCAGCCACATCCTTGGTTTTTCCGTGAATTCAGACACCGCTTGGTCTTCAAAGTCTTCCTTTATATATATATATATATATATATATATATATATATATATATATATATATATATATATATATATATATATATATATATATATATATATATATATATATATATATATATATATATATATATATATATATATAAGAAGAGAAGGGACAGATATAAAAAATTAGTCAAAATACAAGGGTAAACCGCAGATAAAGAAGAGGTTTGTTATAAATATATGAAATAAAAATAGTTTTGTGTTATAAAACTTGAAAAACTATACTATATGGAAGCAGAAGTAGAAAAATTGTTGAAATTGGATAAATGAAATAAAAGTGTTTACATTGAGAAGGTAGCACTATAATTTATAATTGGATGCATAACATTGATGTAGAGACAGAAGAAGGATTTACAAGTTAGAGTTTGGATAAAATTTAAAACATAAAATAAATCAAAATTATATAAAAAAAATTTCATTTTTTTTGAGCAAAAATGAAATCAATATATTAGATATAAAAGGAACCCACAAATATGTTGAGATGAGTTGGGGGGTAATGATTATAATAAGTCAAATAAATTATTATATTCTTACTTCAAAATAGAAGAGTAGAAATGTAATAATATATATACATATATATATATATATATATATATATATATATATATATATATATATATATATATATAGTATGTCCCCGGATCGACTTTAAAAGAGGGAAAATTCTCTTATTTTTGATTTCTCAGAAAATTTCATTCTTGATGATTTGCCCTGCTTGTTTTCAAACCCCCGAAACACAAATTACTTTCTATTTTAGTCGTACGGTTCTCGAGATAATATCATTTTTCTTGAAAAATTGGACTTAGAATGTTTTTCCTAATTTTTAGAAGTAACTTTAGTAGGCGGATTTCATTGAAAAACACCACTGACAGAAATTGTCAAATGTGATAATTCTGTTGAACTGCAAATTAATTCATGCTAATTTGAATTGTATGCTATAATGTTGACTTTACAACAAAGAATTTATCTAATTCAGTGTTACGGAACTGGGGAAGAGTGCTACCGAGTTGTTATCAGAAAATTCAACCAAAAATACCCGGAGGTTGCCATTTCGAATGCCGGAGCAAACAACTTGGTAACCAAATTCCTTCAAACAGGCTCGGTTTTAAACCTAAAGAAGCCAAAGAAGTTGTTCGATGAAGAAGATGCTGCTACTGTTCTCGCCGTTCATTCCGCAACAGAAGTTCCAAGGTTGTCTTTAATAAGGAGGGCACTACGAATTGGGATAGGTAAATCTCATTTACAAAGAATCTTCAAGGAGAACAAAATTTTACCATTTAAGCCGCAATTTAGGCAAACTTTAGAGAACGGTGATGAAGCCAAACGTCTGGATTTTTGTTTGGAAATGGGCAGTAGAGTTTTGGAAGATTCAAGTTTTCATAAACGAATAATGTTCTCCGATGAATCGACCTTTTCAACTAACGGAGTCGTTTCTTCCCAACATTGCCGTTACTGGAGTAGGACGAATCCAAACTTCCGAATTGCTAGGCGCAGACAATGTTTGAAAAAGTTAATGTGTGGTGTGCAGTTTCGTACCATGGAATTATTGGCCCATATTTTTTTGATCAAAATGTAAACCGTTATTCATATTTGGAAATGTTGCAAAATTTTTTAACTGATAAACTGGATGAATTGCCATTGAACTACCAAATTGAAATGTTCTTCCAGCACGATGGGTGCCCTGCTCATTATGCCGGTACTGTTCGCCAGTGGCTCAATACAGAGTTCCATGATAACTGGATAGGAAGAGATGGTCCCATTTTATGGCCGCCGAGAAGTCCTGATCTCACAATAATGGACTCTTATCTGTGGGGTCGTTTAAAACAAATTGTGTACAGTGAGCCATTAGACAATGATGAAGAGCAATTGAAAAATAGGATACGGAATGCTGTCCAGTCCCTTTCAATCGAAGAAATAAGGCGCAGTTTCAATGAATTCAGAGCTCGCATTGAAATCTGTGCGGAAAAAGGAGGAGCATTATTCGAATAGAAAATTAATAGTTCAGTTTTTTGAGAATTTCATTTTATTTTACCATCAATTGTTAAATTTATTAATTAAAACTTGTTAGACCATTTTGATTTTTCCTTTGAAACAAATCAATTTACTTCAAAAAATTACGAAAAGCTCGAATTTTTCAAGAAAAATGATATTATCTCGAAAACCGTTTGAGTTAAATAGCAAGTAATTTGTGTTTCAGGGGTTTGAAAACAAGCAGGGCAAATCAGCAAGAATGAAATTTTCTGAGAAATCAAAAATAAGGTCGATCCGGGGATATACTGTATATATATATATATATATATATATATATATGTGTATATATATCCCCATCCCAAACTCTTGTTGGTATAATTTATCTTCTATTTGGAAATATGTAGTTCTAATGCATATTGTCAGAAGTTCCATTATTGCGTTTACCTTCATCCTTTTCCAGCCTGTCCCTTATGGTAGTTAATGCTTTATCGGTGGGCCCATTTGTGTATAGGTTTACCAGTGTTTGTTCGTGGTTTGGTTGGAAGTTTTCGACGGTTTCCACGAAGTGCTGCATATCCTTGACCATGGACATGGTCAAGAGTACTCACATTTCATTTCAAATTGTCCGATCTTCATGACAGCTGTGAATGAATTGTTAATACAATTAATGGTAGATGTACGAACTGAGGGATTGAAAACAAAACAAAGACAAGAAATAACCAAGGTAATACATGCAATCAATTTAACCATGGATGGATACCCACTAACTTGCATAAGGATGAAGAAAAAGAATTTCACAACGTCGATTCTGTTGTGTGCGTGCATGTGGGGGTGCTGTGTATGTATGTCTGTGTGTGTGGGTACGTGGTGCGCATGCGCACGTCTTGTCATCTTTATGTAATAATATTGTCAGTATTCTCTTAGTCACAAAATCTTCGGTATTTGTCAATGTATCATATGCGCGCACCTACTCAACATTAATTTTGGCATAATAAGGGTAATTGTATAATTTACACAAAAATTCTAACAAAGCAAATATAATTAGCAGTAATGACGTATTCGTCATAATTACTTTTTGTATTCATCATAAACTAATGGTAATGTAATTATTATCGTAATCATATTATCTTTTGTGTTTGTCAACGTATCACAATCGCACATTTTCATAATAATTGTGGTCAAATTTACATCAGTAAGTAATGTTAATTGACAGTACTATCGGAAATATAATTACGTAATATGATCATTTGCTAATTATAATAACGTAATTCTTGACTTAATAACTTCTTGTCAGATGCCTACATCTTGTTACACGGAACCTTTTTGTATGTTCATAATTAATTTACATCTAACTCTTAAGTGAGTAAAGACCACTAAAGTAATAATGTGTAAGTACGTCATAATTACGTCATATGATCTTCGTTAAAAAATAATAACGTAATTATTACCTTAATCATATTATGATGTGTATCCAACAATGTCTCAGGCATAAGTTTACATTGATTTTTTGCTCATAATAGTTGTAAATTGATTTAAGTCAATACATTTCTTTGTCATGATCTAGTAAAGTTAATTACCAGTAATGACGCACACGTCATATAATTTTCATTAAATAATCATTAATAATGACGAAGTTATTGCTTTAATCATATTACCTGATGTACGAAAAGCGTGCAGTTGCTGCTTTTCTCGAATTTTTTAACGAAGTAATTAACGATAATTACGTATACGCGTAAATCCTCCATGTGATCATCAAACTGTAATAACGTAGTTCTTAATAACATTAACTCCTTTGTGGATTTATTTGTCAGATCTAAGCACCTTCCTAGGCATAATCATTGTTTTAATGATAACACCCTCTGTTTTTTTGTGAATACACAGAATCGTGTGTATCCAAATCATAAATTTTTACAGGAAAACCTTTTTTATGTTTGTAATAATTGTGACTTGAAGTAGTTATTTTTGTTTGCATTAAGTTACAGTAAAGTTAATTAACAGTAATAGCATAAACAACGTAGTTATGTTATGTGATCATTATCAAATAATAATACCGTAACTATTGTCTATATCCTCTGTTTTCACCAATGTATAAGAAATGCTCATTTCTTAATTAGAAATACTTGTGTGGTCATAGTAAATGAATTTTACGTCACAATATTTGTTTGAAATGATTTATACGTCATAATTAAGTAATTTGATCTTCATTAAATAATTTTAGAGTAAATGTTCTAAGCTTTCGGTTTAATTATGTGTCGCAAGCGCGCATTTTCAAATCATAATTATTTACCTGGGGCCTTTTTGTGTATTTGTAGTAATTCATGTTGATTTTACGTCTAAACCCTTTTTTAAAGTAACCTTTAAATAAAGTTATTTAAAGGTAGTAACGTTTACGTCAAAATTACGTCATGCGAATTCATTGATTAACGATAATGTGATAAGTGTCACAATTATCTGAATTTGTAATCCAAAGCTTTTATATCGAAGTTTGGTGCTCATAATAATTGTAGTTCATTTTACATCAAAATGTTTCTTTGCGATGATTTAAGCAAATAAAATTAATTAACAGCAATCACTTATTAGGCATAATTACGCCATGTCACCTTTATTATGTATAATATAATAATATTGTAATTATTGTCTTAATCGTACTGTACTCTATTTGTCAATGTTGTAGAACTGTGCACGTTCTTCGTATTGAATTTTAACCTATACCTTCTTGCACTTAAAATAAATGTGATACAATTTACGCTAAAATTGTAACTAAGTGAAGTTAATCAACAGAAATGACGTATACGTCATAATTACGTTATGAAGTTCATCAAATTCTAAAATCCTAATTATTGTCTTAATTACATCAACATCTGTGTGAATTATAACAGGCATCTTCCTAGTCATAATTTATTACACGTAACTGTTTTGAGCGTTCTTAACACTCGCGATTAGTTTTACTACAAAGTTTTTGTTTGCAATGACCTTAATTAAGTAAAATCAATTAATAGTAACGACTTAAACGTCATAATAACGTCATGTGATTTTCATAAAATAATAGTAATGTAATTATTGTCTAAATCTTCTGTTTTTGTCAATGAATTTGAATCTTAAATTCTAACATGGAGCACTTCTGTTTTCATAACAATTGCGGTTGATTTTTTATGATCTTAATAAAGAAAAATTAATTAAAAGCAATGGCATATTTGATATAATTACATTTTGTGATCATCAACAGCAGCAACCCGAAGAATTCAAGCAAATCACAAACCTGAACAAGCTCATTTACGCCACTGCAGCAACAATTCAGGACACATTCAGGAAAATAAGAATTCAGTTCCAAAAAATGGAGTACAGAAAATGCATCTCAAGTCTCAAAGAATCGATACAACCTGCACTCAGCACTAAAATGGTAAAACAAAAGGAAAAACTGTACAACAAATTCAAAATAAGAAACTTAAAAGACCACACGAAAACAGTATAGACAATCAAACAAAACCTATTTATGCAAAACAAACCATTCGCAGAGAACCCAAGCAAATTCTACTGCAGCATCATGGGAAGAAAGTATCAGCTGAAATTAAAACCACAAAAAGAAGAAGTCGAGACCTACTGGAAAAATATCTTGGAACAAGATACTGAGCACAATACAAAAGTAACATGGATTTAGGAAGCGTAAGAAACAACAGGAAACATCAAAAACATGGAATGGGAAAACATCATGGAGGAAGAACTGAGAGCAGCGATAAGCCGAACCGCCAACTGGAAAACACCTGGGTGTTGACGGAATCAGCAACTTCTGGCTAAAAAGACTACACACATCCCACAAGAACCTAACAATTGCATATAACGAGATGATAAACGAGAATCAGGTCACTTCCAATTGGCTAACTAAAGGCAGAACATACCTAATACCCAAGGCTCGAAAACCGAGCTAAGTTTCAGACCCATTACAGCGTATACAAACGACTCACCAATATAATATCCGAGAGATTACACCATCATCTAGTAATAAACAAGCTTTACCCATCAGAACAGAAAGGGTGCGCCAAAAACACGTACGGCTGCAAAGATCACTCTCTCAGAAGCAAGATGCTGCACAAAGATTACAAGAAAATGAGGAAAAACATGCCAATAGCCTGGATTGACTACAGGAAA
Organism: Vesta saturnalis; assembly: GCA_036346205.1. Lineage (NCBI taxonomy): Eukaryota > Metazoa > Arthropoda > Insecta > Coleoptera > Lampyridae > Vesta > Vesta saturnalis. The sequence continues at coordinate 141,881 of JARFJB010002323.1, forward strand.
ACGTTCGATAAAGTCCCGCACACCTGGATTACTAAAGCCCTAAACATATACAGAACATCCCCAATACTTCTCGCATTCATCAGCAAAACCATGAATAAATGGAACACCGACCTCCGCCTAATGGGAGAACCAAATAAAGACAGCAGTGGCAACAACACCAGCAAAAACGGAAGCCACAACAACAATAAAAGCAACTACAACAATAGTGGCAGCAGCAACAACAACAGCAACAGAAACAACATTGCCATCGGACACATCTCGATTTGTTCCCCTGAGCTCATTCTTGAACAAAAAAACCATAGGTTACCAATGCATAAACGAACAGGACAAAGTAAACCACATGCTGTACGTAGATAACTTGAAACTGGTAGCGAAATCAGAAGAAGAACTAGTTGAACAAATCGCACTGGTTAAGAAATTCAGTGACATCAAAATGCAGTTTGGGCTGGATAAATGCGCAAAAGCCTGATTCATCAAAGGCAAGCTATGCACAAAACAACACACAGAGGTAGACAACACTACATCAATCAAATCCCTAGACCAAACAGAGGTCTACAAGTACCTCGGCATAGACAAAAACGACGGGGTCCAACACAAAACCATGAAGACCAAACTAAAAAAAAGAGTAGTTCCGAAGAATAAGAAAGATCTTGAAAACTGAGCTAAATGCTAAAAACAAGAGTACCATAATCACAATATTGGCGGTACCTGGCATCCAGTACAGCGTTGAAATAATCAAATGGGCCCAGGCTGAAATTAGAAAACTTGAATCCCAAACAAGAAAACTGTTGACTATATAAAGTGCACTCCGTTCAAGAGCCGACATAGATCGACTTTACATACTCAGGAAAGACGGCGGCCGAGATCTGATCAGTATTGAAGGTACCCACAATATTGCTAAGAAAGGGCTCAACAAATACGTAAAGCTTAAAGGTCAAGGCTAATACCTAGGAGAGGTGTACAGACAAACGCAGGATAACAACAACGACCAGGACCAAAGCACTGAAGGAAAAGACGAAGAAGATCACGATCCAAGAAAACTCGAAACAAAACAACTGAAAAAAGCTAAAACAACAGTTAAAACAAATAAAAAAGAAAGAATGACAAAATGGAAGACCAGACCGATGCATGGCCAGATAGCAGAGGAAGTAGAAAAGGAAACAATTAATAGAAAGCAAACATGGGCGTGGCTCACACATGCAAACCTCAAGACAGAAACAGAGGCATTAATAACAGCCTGTCAAGACCAATCCATCGCAACCAACTACATGCAAGCTAACGTAATGAAAAAAGGAAAAGATCAAAAATGTAGACTCTGCAAATCATGTAATGAAACAATACACCACATCGTATCTGGCTGCCCCATCCTTGCAAAAAAAGAATATCTGGAGAGACATAACACCGTAGCAAAGCAAATCCACTTGAGCATCTGCAAAACATACAGCATTGAAGTCGGTGAGAAGTGATACCAGCATAACCCAGACCCAGCAGTGGACACACCTGAGGTTATGATCCTGTGGGACACTGAAATACACACAGACAGAAAGATCACATAAAACAGGCCTGACCTAGTAATAAAGGATAAAAAGAGGAAACAAAGTCAGCTAATCGATGTAGCAATACCATCTGACTACAACCTAACACAAAAGAGCCAGAAAAACAACTGAAATACAGGCTCCTTGAAATAGAAATACAACAAATGTGGAACCTGAAAACCCATGTGGTACCCATAGTCATCGGGGCAACAGGACTTATCTCCAATACCACAGTAGAACTAATGAAAGAGGTCCCAGGAAATCACAATCTCCTACAAATGCAGCGAGCAGTGGTGCTCGCTACAGTCTACATTGTGCGAAAGGCACTATGACACTGAAAACCAGAACATCAAACAACAGGTATCACCTTAAGTGTATGGTTTGCACTCGGTGCTACTCAAAACATTTTAACGAAACCTTAGCGCAAGCGCTAAGAGGAACACAGAAGTAATAATAATAATAATAATAATAATAATAATAATAATAATAATAATAATAATAATAATAATACATTATGCAGACATCAAAATGCTCCTACGTGAACTAGATCCAATGTGCCTCTGTTTGCAGGAAACTCATCTTAAACATGATCAACCTTATTCATTTAGAGGGTACGACATTGTTCGTAAAGATAATGCACAAGCACAAAGAGGATCTGGTGGTGTGGCAATTCTTGTCAAAAATAATGTACATACCGAAACCATTGTTTTGAACAGTCATCTGCAAGCAGTTGCAATAAAAGTAGAAGCAGCAATAGAAATAATCGTTTGCAACATATACTTACCCAATGCTAATTGGGAGATTAAAGATCTTGAAAAACTTGTAGAACAACTACCTACCCCATTTCTGTTAGTCGGAGATTTCAACGTACACAATGTGCTATGGGGTTCCTCAAAAAATGATAGTAAAGGTCGAATTTTGGAAAAATGGTTAAACACTGATCAAATCACTCTGCTTAATACTGGGTCAGCGACTTACCACAACGCTCGTTCTAGAACATTTGACGTACTAGATCTAACGTTAGCTTCAACAAGCCTAGTATCTCAATTACGATGGTATCTTCTTGACGATCTCCATAACAGTGACCATTTTCCTATTGTCACCGAAACGGATTCCGTAATAACAGAAAGAAAAGTAGTCAAGAGATTTCTTACCGACAAAGCTGACTGGAACAAGTTTCGCAACCATCTGATAGTACCAGAATCTATAGATGTCCAAAGTCTTACAAATTGTATCATGAAAGCGGCAGAGGTGAGCATTCCCAGGTCAGGAAATTTACTAATAAAACGATCTATTCCATGGTTGAACTCTTAAGTAAAAACCGTTATCAGAGATAAGAAAATAGCATTTAAAATCTACCAAAAACATCCTATGGTTGACAATCACATAAGTTTTAAAAAAGCCAGAGCCGTTAGTAGGAGAACAGTGCTTGAAAGCAAACGCCAAAGTTGGAAGCAGTACACATCTTCTATCAATTCTAATACCGATATAAGCAGTATGTGGAAAAAAATTAAAGCTGTTAGTGGTAGGTACAAAAGCCAAACAATTATATCAATGCAAACCAATCAAAATACTATCACGGAAGACTCACTTGAGATACGGAACACACTTGCAAACCATTTTGCAAGTACTAGTAGCTCGGTTAGCTACCACGAGGATTTTTATAAAACAAAAAAGGAAAGAGAAATTGACCTATTTTTCGGTACGACGTGCAAAACGGATTATAATATACCCTTCAAAATCGAAGAAATGCAAGTAGCCATGCGAAACGGCAAAAAAACCGCAGCGGGATCGGATCAAATCACGAACGATATGTTGAATAACTTAAGATCAGAAGCTAAAGACGAATTACTAACATTGTTTAATAAACTATGGAAGGAGGGCGCCCTGAGGAATGGAAGGAAGCGATAGTCGTACCAATCCTAAAACCAGATCAAAATTCATTGTTAGCAACAAGCTACCGACCAATCAGCCTGACGTCTTGTATGGGTAAGCTCTATGAGAAAATGATAAACAACAGGCTGCAGTGGTTTCTGGAAAAACACAACTTCTTAGGCCCACACCAAGCTGGTTATCGAAGGTACCGATCTACCACTGATCACCTGGTCCTTCTTGGAAACTCAGTACAAGAGGCTTTTCGGAAAAGGTCTTTTTCGATATCAAAGGGGTTTTTGACATGACCTGGAGATTCGACATTCTAAATAAACTATTTTATTTTAACGTACAAGGCAATCTACCGAGTGTTATCAAATCCTTTCTAACAAACAGGTGTGTCCGTATAAGGATCGGTGATGAATTATCCCAAATAAAAGTACTCGAAAATGGAATCCCACAAGGATCTACGTTAAGCTGCACATTGTTTGCAATTGCAATAAATGACATAGTTTCAAATGTGCCTGAGACCATCACAAAATGTCTATATGTAGATGACACTGCCATCTTCTGCTCAGGTAAGACAGTCGGGGACATATCACGAAAACTTCAATCTGCAGTTAATCAAATTATTAAAAACGGAAACAGCATTGGACTACGTTTTTCAGAAGAAAAAACGCAGTGTTTGCATTTTAGCAGACTGAGAACTCCAGGTTATGGTCTACTTTTGTATATGAGAGATAAAGCTATCAGATGTCCTGAAAATGTACAATTCTTGGGTTTTACTTTTAGACAGCGCGTTAACTTGGAAACCACATATCGAGCATCTTAAAAATAACTGTCTGCGAAGTTTAAATATAATAAAAGTGTTAGCACATACTAAGTGGGGATAAGATCCTAAATGCTTGATAAAAATCTATAGAACATTAATATTATCGTGGTTAGATTATGGATGTATCGTCTACTCGTCAGCACGTAAATCGCTACTTGCCATCTTAGACTCTGTACATAATGCTGCTATAAGGTACTGTATTGGTGCTTTTCCCACCAGTCCGATCGGGAGCTTGTATTGCAAATCAGGAATACCATCTCTCGAAAACAGAAGAAAACAACTAATTACTATCTATATGACAAAAACAAAAGCGTTGGCGTCACATCCCATTAACCTGACGTGGAATATAGATTTGAACACATATAGATTACGACCCACTATTACCCGTCCCGCTTATGTGCGGTTTCATGAGCAAATTGACAATCTAAATCTAAATATTCCAAGGATAGTAAATGAAATGCCGTCAGAGTTTGCACTATGGTGCACACCTGCGGTAATATTGAGAAAAGACTTAAAATATCTTAAACACAAGCAAAATATGTACGACAATACCTGCCTACAGGAGTTCTACAAAATCTGTCATGAACAATCACCATTCCGAATTCTATATACAGGCGCGTGCAAAACAAAAATGGAGTTGGAAGTTCAATTGTAATAGACAATTCGTCTTATAGCTGGGGCCTAAATCCAAGGTCTTCCAAAAGTTTTGCCACGGAATATGCTTTATGGCAATCAATGTTGTACTGCACCATGGAACCTGAAACAAAAACCTTTATAATTGTCATTGATTGCCAAAATATCTTAAAGAACTTACAGCAGATATATACCAAAAATCCAATGAACGTCATCTGCCCATCCACTCTAAAACAACTAAATGAGCAAGGAACCAGAGCAATTTTTATTTTTATTTTTTTTTTTATGATTGTAGACCTGAACAGGCTAAATTAGGCCTATCGCACTCAGGAACACTTAGGAGGATGGATAGAGGGATAATGAATTGCCAATAGATGCCTATGAACAGCTACCTTAAATTTTCTCATATCATAAGTGAGAGGAAAACAGGAACTAGGGAGAACATTCCAGAGTTCAGAAGCCGTGTAGAAAAATGTGGATTGCGCCCGTTTGGTACGACAAGTGGAGATTTGTACTGCATCCTGATGATGTGAATGAGCGAACCGAGTGTTTCTCGCAAAGATAGCCGGAGATGGTATCAAAGAATATAGCCGTTGTAATAACGATAATACAAAGAAAGAACTGAAACCATCCTTCTATGCTCAAGGGACTGTATGTGAGAAGTTAAGGACGGGTCATTTATAAGCCTAATCGCTCTCTTTTGAATACGATCAACGATATCGAGAGCGTATTGGGGAGCACTAACCCA